>JAINUG010000129.1:1292500-1580000 GCA_029706075.1 Aldrovandia affinis
CCTCAGGACATCGGATCCCAGGTCTTTGAAAACCTGCCGGGAGGAGCAGAGGGCACAGAAATCAGAGCTGTGCGGGACCGGAGAGGGAGACAGACTCCGGCCAATCGTGAGCCGGGGACGCCAGTGGGCCAAAAGGCTCGGGTTCGGCAGGTCAGTCAGTCAGGAGCAGGCAGTCAGGCCAGGCTGTTACCGGGGGTGACCGTCTCTGTATGGGGGGGTCATCTCCGCCTGAACCCCAACACTTGACTTTGACCGTTCGCATCAGCAAATGTCGCCATGTTCAATAATTGCTCTCCAACTCCAAATGTCACCGCAGACGCACACAGAAGTTCATTACAGAGGGGACCGCTCGTCAGAATCTGTATTTGCACTGAGGCCATTAACGAGCTCTCAGCTCCTGGCAGCAAACCCAAATATAAACACGTTAGTTTGTTTTTCCCCTCCCTCTTTCCGTCTAACTTAACGAACCCGCAAACGGCGAACGCGGCCCGCGCTGCGAACGCCGGCGGACCGCGTCCTTAATTCAACCCTCGGTGCGAAAATAGAGGCGCGAACTTCAAACGGCATACGCCGTTACCCTGACGAAGGAAGAGGGCCATGACCTTTGAACCTTTAGCCTCGTCTCTACGGAAAAAAACGCACCGGTCTTTTTATGCGTGTAACGCCGGACGTCTACTGCAAAACAAGGGGAATAAAAGGTTAGATTGAAAACCCCTGGTCGCACTCGGAGGCAAAAACAACAGTAAATTATTGAGTAAATTGGCACAGAGTGCGCCACGGCCGTGATATACACTTAGAGGCCTCGGCTGGGATGAGAGAGAGCAGCCGGTGAGCCTGAACTCAAACTGCAGGGGTCACGTCAAGCCGATGAATCAGCACGGCTCAGGGCACTAAAGGCACCAGCCCCTCCGTACAGGCTTGTGCTATTAAATCCAGGGCCATCGATGAATTACTATTCACATCCAGGCTTATGACCTACAGGGGACTGCCAAAATAAAGGAAACACCAACATAAAGGGTCTTAATAATGGGGCGTTGGCATAGAATCAGCAAGTGTCTGGAACTCTATTGGGGGGATGCAACACCATTCTTCCACAACAAATTCCATCATTTGGTGTTTTGTTGATGGTGGTGGAAAACGCTGTCTCAGGCGCTGCTCCAGAATCTCCCATAAATGTTCAGTTGGGTTGAGATCTGATGACTGAGACAGCCATGGCATATGGTTTACATCGTTTTCATGCTCATAAAACCATTCAGTGACCACTCGTGCCCTGTGGATGGGGGCAGTGTCATCCTGAAGAGTCCACTCCCATCAGGAGAGAAATGCTTCACCACAAGATGAAATGTACTTTGCCCTCTGAAGACTTAAAGGACAAAGTAAACAGCAATAAATACAAAGCCATTCTAAGGGGTTAAGTGGACCTAAACCATGCCAGTAAAATTCACTCCCACAACATAACAGAGCTGCCAGAACCCTTCATTTAAGCGTTTCCTTTACTTTGCCAGTTATCTGCAGGAGTAAAAGTCAGGAACTGGATCACCACGTGTACAGTACCTGCCCGCTGCCTCCAGGGGGAGCTCTCTGTGTGTAAGGCGAGACAGGTATACGCTTGAGAATGGCACACAAAGGAATTACAGTAATACTGAACTTCCCCAAACAATACACAGAGGGCCAGAGACTCTCTATACTGTCACTCTCTCAGAACCGAGGGAATACGTGCTCAGAAATCCCACAATGCCACTAATATTTGACTGGAGTTGAAATCAAGCACAATTAGTGTACCATTTTAGTTCGTAACGTCGATCCCCAAAGATCTACCCGACTGTCATTCATGATCATTCTCCCGTTCACATGGTGCCCGTCATATCAGTCTCTGGTACCGCCGTCCTCTCTAAGCGGAGATCAGACTGTCTCACCATCTCTGTGCCTCTGTGTCTGGGTGGGTGGGGGTCTACCCACCGGAGTCTGGCACATGGGCAACCCCTCAGGGCAGGGCCAGGGTGGCCCAGATGCCAAACAAGTTTCAAATCAGGGTGGCCCATTGATGCTTAACAGAGGGGGAACCCGCCCAGGGCAGTGGTCTGGTAGGGAGAAACCTTGGGAGGAACCAGCGCCCATCCTCTGGCCGGCACAGGGTATGTCCAAAAAGACCATGGGTCTGCAGGGCAGTGGTCGTTCATCGCCTCCTCGGGTCTGCACGCCTCCTCCACGCCCCGCCTGCTCCTCCCAAACTGAACAAAAGAAGTGTTGGAAAATGGATACCCTGGCTTTGTTTTCACTTCTGGGGAAATGAATTGTGATCTGCACTTTAGTGCTCGGTCTGTCACTTAAGCCAAGGCTGTTCATAGCTCGTGTTTTCATATGGCAGCGGACATCATTGAACATGTAATGATAATAATAATAATACATTGAATTTATATAGCACTTTAAGGACCCTAAGAGTCTTTACAATGTTAAATTAAAATAAGTCAATAGACAATACAGAATATAAAGGCTGAACAACAGAGCATATGAGTGTGTGTGTGTGTGTGTGTGTGTGTGTGCGTCTGTCTGTGTGTGTGTATGCGTGTGTGCGTCTGTCTGCGTGAGTGTGTGCGTGTTTACGGGGTGGGCGTGGGCAGGGGGGGGGGGCATTAGCTCACCTGATTTAACTAATCAGCTAATCAAAGACCAGGTCATGTCACTGTTGTAGCCTATAGCCCACCCCTTTTGCCTGATTGTCATTTAGCCTAACTTGTTTGAACATGACCAATAATATTATATTATTATAATATTGGGTATTTTGTACTAGGAAGACAGGACACCAAGGAACCTCTAATCACTGCAGTAGGTGCTATGGGATGACTCATTTGACCTCCGTTTGATATCTCACGGAAATAACCATCATTTGTTATGATAATTAGCCATGGTCGTGACTTGCTAGGACATAAAACACCAGTTTTGGAAAAACGTCACACTGACATTCTAATCCTGGTTAGTCAGAGCACAGAGACCGAGGCACTTCAAAAGAATGGAAGAAGAAGAATTGAAATAATATCCAAGCAGAGCACAATATAATTGGTCTCCAGCTCACTGACAATCTCTACACGCCGACGGACGTCAATGAGATTAGAAACGTCACAGAATCAGAGAGCGTGCAGCCGACGTCAAAGTTGCCATTTTCATCAACACGGCAGCAGTCTAAGGCACGCGCTGCGCTTTTGCTAAGTCGAGGCTGCGTCACTGGACTGCCCATTAGACTAACTCCGCCAAGAGAGCCAACGTAGCACTAAAAAGAGTGGGGCTGTGCACTTTGATACGACTGTAATTAAGACCACGGCGTTAAACCGCAAAGTGCTCCAAAGTGCATCGCTTTCAGACGGTATAAAATGTGCTTTCGGTGTTCTTGCTGCGCTGCGAGGCCAACGCAAGTTTTTTTTTCTTCCCCTGGAGCAGTCATCATCGTTCTCCGTCAGGCAGTCTCGAGGCCCGATCGATTTTTAAGCACCCCAGGGGTGACGTCACCACGCCGCAGTTCCTGAAGAATAGTCCCGTGGAGACTTCGGCTGAGGGAACCGAACGGAAAGCCCTGCGCCCGCCCACGCAACAACGGCTCGGTAGACAGAGGATTATCGTCGTCTGACAATGATTGACAAGGACAATAAACACCGGTAGCTCTAATGGAGACGCCAGGGACGTTGCTGGATCGGATCAAATCAAATCCGTGCCCAAACTCCTCGGCGATTGTTCGTCTGTGACTTGACGCCGACTCCATAAAACGCAAGGCAGAGAGTCTCGTCTCGCATTCCGTTTTTATTGAGCTGTACAAAGCACGTCAAACGGCACGCGAACGGCATTAGAATAGTTGGACAGCCATGGCTCTTACACTGCCGGTTACTGTGCGCCCGAAACCAAACAATTTCTCCGGGTTTCGTAGTTTAATGGAGCCGCCCGCTGGCTGCTTTGCAAGACCAGTCGCACCGCAATGTTTTTAAAGCAGCAGTGCACGTGGTCGTATTGATTAACAATCATCGATTTGTTTCAAAAGGTTCCTTCGTGTCAGTTTATATATAAAAATGAAATGTCACGTTAAATTTAAGTCTGCAGTGTTTGCCAAACAGTCCCTGGACCTTCAGTGAAATATATAGGCTTCATACGGCCCTCTGTGCTGGTTCCAAACAGACTTATGAAACGTTCAAAACCACGAGAAGTACAGTAAACAAAAGAACACAACTGTTTTGTGAAAAGGTTATAGCCAAAGCGAGTAGACAGGAAAGTTCTCTTAAAGTTCTGTTTGTCTTAAAGTTGTTTAGTTTAAATGGCTGCATACTTAAGTTTTTAGAAAACGACAAAAAATGTCATTAAAAAGCATTAAAAAGCCAGACATTTGCAGAAGCACCTTAGACATTCCTGCCAAATCCACTTTGGTGCATTCTGGTATACTCACCAACATTATGGTTGACAGGCAAGTCATTCATTTTGAACTAAAGGCAACTGGCCAATCCTCGCTGTGCACATTAAAAATGTCTATACTCACTCGTTCACTGAAAGATGTTCCACCCAATATTTCAATTTATATTTCTGGTTCTGTGTGTGTCAGTAGGTAGAGCATGGCGCTGACAGAGCTTAGGTTGTGGGTTCGATTCGCATTAAGACCACACATACTGAAAAATTTATGCATTCACTACTGTAAGTCGCTTTGGTTAAAATAATCTGCTAAATGGCATACATTATATTATTATTTCATACAAATTGCTAATATGGCATTAGGCATTTCCTCAATATGAATGATAAACCATGAACATGTACTTAAACAATACTTTAAACAGCCATAACCTGGCTAAACCTATGCAAATATTTACACAACCTTAAATATACAGTGACTTAAGTTTGAACCAAAAACCAAAATCCCATTAATTTTCCATGTAGGAGCCTATAACTTAATCCATAACACACAAAAAGATCTGAATGCATCATGCGTGACTACTTTTACGGTCCTACATAGATGCTAACACAATCATCTTGTTTACAGTATACTGTAAACCCACAGTTATGGCCGCTGACTCACCCTCACAAACTGACCTGTCAACAGGGCTCACAGCATAACAGGCTAATCACATTTCAGCACAATCAGGTTGCACAGAACAAACAGCACAAACTGGATAAACTCCCGTCGGAAATGGGCCAATGCATTTCTTTTTTGGTTTATGCTTTTCCTCATTTTTCTCCCCATTTTTAGTTGCCAATTATACCCTCTCTTTTGAATGTCAACTGTCCCCCCCTCGTACGAGAGGTCGCTGCCGTAGTCCTGAGACCGGTAGTGGGCGCTGTACCGCCTCCTCCGAGCCGGCACCCGCCACGCCCACCGTAACATGCACAGAACCACTCATATATGCAGAGCGATCTCATATCGGCTTCTCGCGGACAGCCAATTGCCGGCCCCTAGTGGCACTCCTGGCCAGAGCCGAACTGGCGCAACCTAGGGGGAATCGAACCCCGGTCGCAGCGGGGGCCGGTGTGTTCCTTAATTCCTCGGCTGAGCTGTAGTGCAATGAAACGGACACAGGCCAATGTGTTTATATTACATACAGATTATATACTCTGCCGTACGTGCCAGTCAGCACAGTGCTGGACGCTATGGAAACCAAGGTAAAGGCCTGACCCATTTAAGGACAGCGCCAAGCTTACGCACTCACGCACTCACGCACTCACGCACTCACGCACTCACGCACTCACGCACTCACGCACTCACGCACTCACGCACTCACGCACTCCTCCATTTATTTTCCACACTATGATCCGTAACTGCGCAGCTGAAGCAGCTACTGCTGTTGGGGACTGCGCCATGCAGCCTCAAATGTAGGCAGGGATTCAAAATAAACCACAACTAACCAGTTATGTTACACTGGGCGCTGAAGTTGGACTGAATCTAAGCCGTGCTTCAAGGAGGGCAAGATGAGAAGCAATACCTACAAAGAGAAAATGACAATGCATACAAAACACAGTATCACAGTACACACAAAACAGGGCACGGCACCTGTACCTTCTCCTGAGAAACAAAGCTGGCGCTTTTACAATCAGCGGAGTCGTAGGAGAAGTCGTACGTGAACGTCTTGATTCTCTCTCGCGCCGAATCCCCAGAGATCCCCTCAGGAGTCTTCAGGGAGTAACATGAAGGGAGCAGAGGGAGAGAGAGCACAGCAAAGAGTTCAGCGCTGTACAAGGACTTACCAGCCTGCATACAACACAACTGCAGTGAGCTTTGCACACAAAACTAAGCCTCACAACTTTTGTTTCCTGTTCAATTCAGCACCAGCTGTGTACACATAAAAACATTAAAAGATGGCGTGAAATCATCCAATGTTGAGGACAAAGCGCACTGCGGTTTATGTCCTATACCCCTACCACCAGTGCAAAGATTCCCTAATGGTGGAATTCAATCTTCCCGCTTTGCATGAGTTGACACGTTAATGGAAATGTCTTAAAATATGGTTTCAATTAAAACCTTTAACAATCATTTCATAACAATGAAAACTTGCACACTGCATGCAGTGGAGTCTAATTTGTTAACCGGGGAAAAGCAACCTAATGGCTTAAATGTAATATAATTTTTTTACTTCCTTTTTCATTTTAATGCCTTCTCCCTTTGTCCTCACAATTTGGGTTGCCAAATTGTTTCTTAAGACTTTCATTGTAAATTCAGGAGACAAGCACGCGCTCTCATCTGAAATGCTTACTTTCACTTCCTGTCATACTATGGTCTATAACGAGTGGAAAGAAAACACTACATTAACGCCTTCATACCAGCAGACTGTGGGCACCCGATTGACCAGCAGGGGCCGCTGGTGAGCAGTGAGGCACGGTCTTGTATGACTGAATTTCGATACAGGGCATGGAGCTTATCCACACACTAGAACAATGCCTTAACAGGATGGGCCACCCAGCAGCCCCCTCCATTTTTAACTTCAGACTGTAACAAGTGGGAGCACCTAGTAATCAACATTTTCAGGATGTGTGTGCTTTGACATTGCTTGTCAAAAATGTAGTATATGTACAACGTATATCTAAATTAAACTCACACATAACAAGAGCTGTTCAGTCATTTTTGTAGTTCAGTTTTCTTAATAAATATTTCTCAACATTTCCAATCAAAATAAAGAGTATGGTAGTTATGGAAATAAAATGTTATGGTAATTGTACATTAAATACATTAAGTCAGCCATATGCCTCACAGGTTTGGCCATTTTGTAAGGAGGATAATCACTGTGAGATTATTTCCCTGGAGGGGAGTGTCTTCATGAACTGAAAATTTGAGCCATCAGCAATGCCATCAGCCTTATGCCAGCCATCAATGGCACGTCTTCAAACACAATCAATTATACTGCAAATAATGTCTGATCACAGAAACAGGCTTTAGCAATTTGTTTTTAATCTTGCTTTTTGATTGAATTGCACCCTTAGGCTGAATAATGAAGAAGTTGTTTGAGTAACGGCCAACAAAAACACAAAACATCATACTTGGGAGTCTTTGAGAGGTTACACATTGGTGTCAAGATAGAAACCATCGGCTATAACCTCTAGCACTGAAAATGGAGATCGTAAGATGGATAACTTTATTGTCAACTGAGGGGGACGGGGACGGGGGGAGACAAATGTCAGACAGATAATATCAAGGGCCATAAAGTAAGAGTTGTCAGGGGAATGATAAATGTGATAATGGGATGTAGACTATACTTCGCTTAAGACCACAGGACGAAATAAAGCAAAACTAGATTAAATAAACGCTGATTTAAAAAATAAATGTCTCTTAACCTGCCTCTTGCCTTCAGGAATTCCCAAAACGCAGATCCTGCAATCCATACAACCAATCTGACAGGGAGGTTGGGCCAATTCAGATATCATTGGCTTTTGAGTCAAACTTCGCCTCGGATTACACCCAACATCTGTATCCCAACACTCACCTTCAGGTTGGTGATGGACGTCTTGTTCCCCTCCATGTGAATGATAACTTTGGCAGATAAATCCTTCTCTCTGCAAAGAGGGGGAAAAAGGCAGAATATAAACAGTGAAATCTACCTGGAATTTCAGCAACGCTGAAAGCAAGTCCACTGAAATGCAAATGCATTTAAACCTACACGCGTGTGTGCAGTTTTTTAATTTTTAATTAATGTTCAGAAATTGAGAAGAAAAAAAATCAGACTTGGAAGTTGTAAGGTAAAATAAAAGGAGGAAAAAGTCTAATTTAATGCATTTTAATTTCAGGCTGTAAGGCAAAAAAAAGTATTTGAGATGGGGTGTAGACTTTACAGGAGCACAGTGTGTGTGTGTGTGTGTGTGTGTGTGTAAAATAAGAGAACACTCTGAAGGTACAATTTTCTCCAAACTTTGATGGTTTGCAAGAATACTCCCAATGTACACCTTTTTTTGTCTAAAAGTTTCAAACATTTCGGCACACTGCCTTCATCAGTGAAATGCTTTTATGTGCTAGTGGCAGCCATATAATCCCAACTCTGAAGCATCATCACAGGTGCAGCCATTTCTGAAATGCTTTGATCTGCACACCTCAGTTTGAACCAAAATGGCTGAAATAAGTGCATGACAGAAATAAGTGTATAGTCACATGATCATTCAAATGGGTGGCCTTTCATGTATGTGCTATCAGCTTTAAAAAATAATAAAAAAATGTAATTACATTTTAAAAACAGTCATCTCTCATGGAGTGACTTTTTCAACGATGAAATGCTCATCTCAGTTTCTATTCTAGCTGAGGAGGGTTGCCCAACATGTTATCAGGCACTGAAAAGTACACACTATCTAAGAGAGACAACAGGACTAAAAACAGGTCTCCTCCAGGAAGTCATGTCTGGGCAAGTCACTCAATCACTCCCACAAATGCGTGCAAGGGTCAATTTCACCTTGTTTACCTGTATTTTTTTTTTACATGCAAAAAAACGAATTTCCTTCTGAGACAAACATCAGTTATAGTATTACCATCTCACTTTTTTCAGTGTCTCACTTACACTTACACAGAAAACAGTGTGTTAGTGCCCTTATGCCAGCCAAGGTAATAATGCCATTTAGCAGACGCTTTTATCCAAAGCGACTTACAGAAGTGAATGCATACACTTTTCAGTATATGTGGTCCCAGTGGGAAACGAACCCACAACCTAAGCGTTGTTAGCGCCATGCTCTACCTACTGAGTCACACAGGTTCAATAGAGTACGTTTATAAACAGAGATAATAGTATGTGTATTCACAGACTGCGTGATTACCCACATGTGCCTTTCTATCTGCTTATGTGGTAACTGATGACAGGAATTATCTGAAGTTTAAGTCTCTATGGATTGTATGTGTGGCGTTTGCAAGCAAGCAATCTCATCTGGCACCAGAAAGAGAAAACCCTATTCTAACTCACTTTAAGGGTGAAGGTGATATACACCCAACGGATTACTGCCCTAGTTTAAAACTAAAACCGCACCCTGTGCAGTGCATGTGCTTTTCCGTAAGGTGGGCGTGAACCTTACTGCTCTTATTGCGCTGTGTTTCTCTTTACATTTTCATTATGCTTGTTAAATTGCTTTTAAGTAACTTATTTTAAGGTTTTATCCTGACCGTAGCTTTTATGCGTTGCGCCAGGATGTCTAGGTCTCGTCCAGCACCAGCGACCCCCTGGCTGACATCGCGTGTTTCGGAGGAGAGCCAATGACATTTACAATTTTACAGCATACCACTTTAAACGAGGGTCGTTCCGGGTCCTTTGTAAACAATCTAGATCCACAGCGTGTGAGCCTGAAGTCAACAAGCAAGTCAACTTTCTGGCCTAATCATATTTGTTATAGAAACGTTAATGAAATGGGTGAAACGGCAACTCTGTTATGACGCAAAGTTGATTTGTACACAAAGTGCATTTTTCACTGTCAGGTTTTAATACGATCACATAGCTTTCTGATTCAATTAGAATGCAAATGGCCACAATCGCGTCGAGTGAAATATTTGATCGGGTGGGTAAATGACTATGCAAAGTTGTGCACTCAGAAGCGTGCGCCCTTGTGGAGATGCGTCTGAAGGCCTCATTTGCATGGCGATTTAAAACCAGACGCGCCCGTGCGCAGCGGAGGGTAACTAGGTCGTGTTAATAATCGGCTTGACGAATGGACAAGACCGTCGGCGCAGAATTTGATTGATTGAACAGCAGGCTCTCGGCACATCTCGTGTCCTGGCCTGATCTTTGAATCGTGGTCATTCGACAGACACTAATCTGCTTGTTGCCATCACTGACTGGTGCCTTGCTCGTGGGTTACTCAATTATCTGCTGATTAAATTATCACCACTACCCCAGTTACTAGGGAGAAGCAAACTTTCTTTTTGTTGGAAAAAACAAAGCTTCATTTCAATATAACAAACATAAAAAGGATAAAGGTTTTGACTTAGTGATAGTGAGATAGTGTTGCTCTCTTGCACAATTGCCCAGCCTATTACGTGAATCTCTGTGGCAAGGATGATTTTAATGAATCCATTTTTAGACAAAACGAGCACTATTACGATAGGCTATAACCTCTGGCACTGAAAATGGAGATCGTAAGATGGATAACTTTATGGTCAACTGAGAGACAAATGTCAGACAGATAATATCAAGGGCCATAAAGTAAGTTGTCAGGGGAATGATAAATATGATAATGGGATGTAGACTGTACTTCGCTTGAGACCACAGGACGAAATAAAGCAAAACTAGATTAAATAAACGCTGATAAAAAAAATAAATGTCTCTTAACCTGCCTCTTGCCTTCAGGAATTGCCAAAACGAGAATCTGGAAAGGTTTTTGTAGGGCAAAAATAATTGTAAAAATTGTTGGGTGTTAAAATTTAGAATACTGTCCATACAGATGTAGAAACAATAAATAGTGATGTTAAAGATGCTAGTGGAAGAGTCCAATGCACTCTTGATATTAGGCAGAAAATAAAAGCACCACAAAAAAGGTAATTTGGTTTTGAAACCTTAATTAAATCCTCTGCATGTTACAAATCACATGTCTAAGTCAAGGTCTGCTTGGGGTATGGAAAAACAAGCACCTGTAACGTCAACAAGGCCTTCAAGAGATGACAGAAAATGAAGGGCTTAAATAGTCTTTGCAAATTAGAGAGAATGAACAAAACAACTGATGTTTCAAATAATTTCTGATCTCGCATTTGCTTAATGGTTAGATGTCACAAACTGTCTGTCAGTCTTAGTCGCACCTCACAATGCCATCTGGCTCAGTTTATGGCAACTGCTCAGTTTATGTTCTTTGTGGATTTACAGATCATTTAAGTGTGTGAAAGGTTACTTTCCGATTCATGTTACGTCGGTAACGTTATGTTACTTAGAACAAACCGGATGCTAAAGTAAACACCGTGGACAGTAAACACACACGACAGGTTGTCCTTACGGTTTGTGTTTACTCGTGTGGGTTGTTCATGTTGTTTGACTGGGCAAAAGGCATATTCTGTAGATGTACTTACTTTAGCTAGCAGTTACCTAGCTAAAGTAAGTCTAAAAATAGCAATAAAACATGGCCGTGTATTTTGTGCTACCTGGTAGCCATCTAGCTGGACAACAACCCTTGTTGAGGCCGAACCCTTTTCAATGTTAAAAGAAATGGGTGGCTTATTGGCTGGCAAGCTATTTGGCTACCTTTTCATAGCTGTAATAACAGCTGTAATGCTAGATTCCATGCTAGTCATAAATAGTATCAGTTACATTTGTCACTGATGAGAAAGGCGAAACAAACAACACCACCTGCAACTTCTGCATAGCAACGAACGCTAGCTAGTAACGGTAACTTCTCCGATAGCCGGCATCATCTGGCTGGCTGTGTACACTGAACACAAGTTTGGGGTTAGCGAGCTGGGTAGGTCTGACCAAAAAAGTAAAATGTAGCACGAGCTTGTACAACTAGTTAGTCAATTGTTGTATTGGTTTATACAGCACAGAATGCCCTAGTTAACATTTATTTGCTATTCAAAAAAATATGTCTTTGGCTTCACTAGCCGGTGCTAATACCAGCATTTCCCAACGAGCCCATTTCGCCAGCTAGCCAAACACATTTGTAGCGGGACGCGTGGTCCCTCCCTGCCACGGTGGAACCACAGCTGTGTTCTTCAAAGCTTTGCTAAACTCAACTGCCAAGTTAACATATTTGTGCCATGACTAACTTCATAAACGTGGCTCTACTGTGGTCTTGTGATAGAGCGAAAGGATAAACCCCGTGTCTGCATGAACACAAGCTGCGAGCTAGCTAGCTAGCTAGCTAGGTAACGTTAGCCAATTGTAAAGATAGACCGTGCATGCTAGGTCCTGACAGTAACTTACCGTCTGTTCATGGGCCGCACCCGGACAGCCACTCGTACAGATGCCATTGCACATCCCTATCAGGCGGATGTGTGAGCCAGGACAGGTTGGACAAGGTTCCTCAACAACAGCAAACGTTAGCTAGATTACACTGTAGTTACACTAGCGACTTGCTAGCTTGCATGCTAGCTAACAACGACTCCAGCACAGGAATTTCTTTGGATGTGGGCTGCTTATTGCTTTCCTCCTCTAGCAAGGCGTCCCGTCATGTTGCCGAACTTGTGGCTGCACGTCTCGTAAGCAATCTGGCTGGCTGGTGAGCTAGCTGTCTCTACCTAACGTTTGCCTCATAGCAAAACTGAAATCAAACTCGGCCAGCGCTGTCAGCTGATAAAACATGCAGTAAGACGGGTGGGGAGAAAGGACAATGTGAACGATCCAAAACAACGCGTTTTGGAGAAAAGGGAATTTGTGTCAATATGGACAAAGATTTTCTGCTCTGTTATCGTTTGGCCGACTTGCACGACTAGGTATTCAGGAAGGAGGTTGAAAGGAACTGAAACTTTGAGTTGAAAGTATATTAATTCTAGCAAACAATGATTTTATTGTACCAGTTGCAGAATGACTCATGTGCTCTTCAGATATCCCCTGAAAACTATATACGATAAACACGTTCATATTATCGACATCAAGTGTAATCAATGCGATTATTTTGGGAATTATAAAAGAGGGTCAGGTTGAGCGCATCACTATGGATAATAATTTTTGCTTTCATCTTAGCTCATCCATGCTGTACATACTTGCAGTGCCCTATGAAAAAATGACCTGATGTGAACTGAAAGCATTTTACTCAAATAAAGGCCAGCATTGTGCCTTTGCCAAACCCCTGCCGTGACAGAAAGTGAGCCCTATATTATTCGTTGTGGTGAACAGCAGCTACAGATACAACATATACTACATGTAAAAACATACCAGCTATTGCAAAAACTGCATACATTGTACAATATGATATAACATAATGGATAAACGTGGTCAGTGTGATGAGGGATCAATGCAGCCTAAACAAATAGAATAAAATACATTTGGGGGCTAAATGTGTTTAACCCAAATAACAAATTCTAGTTTTGATCCATAGTTGTTTTTGGTGATTCAAAATGTGAAAGTAGAATTGTTGACTTTGGGTAGTGAGTGTCTTATCTTGTTTTTGATACGATATCAGTTATCACTGGTGAACCCAGCCCCAGACATCACGTGCCTGTTGCATGTATATACCAAGCGCTGCCTGAAGAGGGTGCTAGAGTCTCTCTGGTGTAAAGGTCTGTGTACTGTAGACTCAATCATTACCATTCTCTTGTTTTTTTAATGTAATATTTCCCTTCCTAAATACCATGTATTTGACTGAAACGTAATTAAACAACAGAATGCAACATTTCGTTTCTTAGTAATTGCAACAAAAAACAATGTTGCAATTGCAATGTTATTCACCTGACTTACCATGTTTCTACCTGAGGCAGAAAATTAAGAATAGTTTTACTACATAACTTTTGATGTAGGTACAGTATAAGACCAGTCTATTCCACTTTGCACTTCATAGTTACAAATAATTCTGAGAGTAACAAATTGTTGTAAGAACAAACTATCGAAAGCTCATAACATCGTGTCAAGTTTTATAAATGTATTCTCCTCACACAGGATAATGATTTCTACAGTGTGTCAAGCCGAGATGACTGGAGCTATAATATACAGCAGGGATGGCCAACCCTGGCCTTGGAGAGCCACAGGGTCTGCTGGGTTTCATTGTAACCGTCTGTTATGATGCTCTGCTATCATATTATCTCGTGTTTTTTCTGCAGTACTGTTCCCAAAGGTCTATTCCAGGTTTATCACCTATTCCACTTTGGGGGAAAAAAACCTCAATTGATCAATTAATGCAGCTGATTGCACGGGCACGTCAGACCTGGTTTCTTGGGTATAGATCGGCTGCTGATTTTAGGGTGAAAATAAAATACAATCCTGTTCCACTGCACTCTATGACTATAGGTGCGTTAAGCATAACTATAACCATATTAAAAATGCCACCCGTTTGCTTAATTGAATAAGGTCCTACAACATTATGTTTGAGAATTATATAGAAGGCATGTTTGTTGTGTCCTACAACATTATCTTTGAGAGTTATATAGAAGGCATGTTTGTTTGTTTTCTGGAGTGCATTCCAATTTGGCATGTTTAGGGTGAGAATAAAAACCAGCAGGCCCTGTATGGCCATGGTCAGAGTCGGCCACCCCTGGTGTATACAGTATATACATGTGGTGGAGTACTTCCCCATCTGTCTTTTTCTGTCCTGGGACCTTCTCTTACCGTGCTAGTGGTAAGAGAAATAGTTAAAGTGGGCCTTTTCCCAACCACTGCAAATAGTAGTGAGACACTCGTTTTGAGGAAGCAAACCTGTTAATCCTGAAGTGTTTTGAAGTATAAAAAAAACAACCCCAAAAAAACAGGTGATGGTTGGGTTCACACCAGAAAACAAACTCTGAGCTAGCCAGGAAAAACTCAGCTCCGGGCGTTTTTTGTAACAGAATGCACAGTAACTAGTTTCGGGAGCATCAACACTTGTATAATGAACACGCTGGTTCCCGAATACCAAACAGTGCGCAATAGTTACACACAGTATCACACATTTCAGCCCGCAAGACTGCCACGCCACGGCACCCCAGCACAGTACTGTACTGTCACTGCACTGTCACCGCTGCTCACTGGTGGGGTGCAGAGATCCAGTCGGGCAGACACACTGTTTTCTTTTCTTCTATGCCTCGCTGGATGCAATTGTGACTTATTCCCAACCATCCCAATGCTTTCCCAAAGGATGCACGCCAACGCTTTACAAGCAAAAATAAGAAACCTGTGCTCGCAGATAAGCTGCCCAGACGATAAGACACCCCATCCGTATTGATGAGCCTTCCCACAGATAAGGACCCCTATCCCAGCTGACTAACTCTATGACCCATTCCGTCTCTGGCAGCTGTGCTCCTGCCTGTATTCCATGCGGCCCACACCAGCTCTGCCTCCCAGTGTCAGGCACAGACACAGAAACCGAGCCCTGGTACCTACTTACCTGAGATGCCCTCACAGTCAGTTCACCTTCCCTGCCCATATTGTCACCACTCACCTACCTGCCATATAATTTCACACCCCCTTCCCCCTTTCAAAATGTCCTTAGATGAACTCCCCTCCTTCACTCCGCCATCATCGCTGGTTGTCTGTCAGTGTGAATGAGAGGTTATTACAGTGGCCTTATTTGCAGTGCACTCCTTGCGGGTGTGCGTCGCATCCACAGCGTGTCCTCAGCAGCCTGCAAATATCTCGCCTGGGCAGGTCGGTGAAATATACTCCCCGCCATATATATAAGTGCCAATAAATATCAGCTGCGTTTATAATTTTACCCATTGCTTTTATTTTAATGGGAGATGCTTACCAGCAACGGCTCTAATACATTTTGTTGTGTTGATTGGATTTTGTAATATACACTGTGGTACGGTCCTGGATCTTATCTAGGGCAACCTCATAATTAAAGAATGAGAGGGGATGATGGAGCTGTCAGCTTTAGGAGGGCAGAATATATTGTCCTGTTGAAAGATTTTCATATCTGTTAGAACAGGGAAAACAACACAATATAATTCATTCTTTCATTTATGTATTTGGCATGCATTCTCATCCACACAGAGTGGCCTACAGAGCTAATATAAGATTAGCAAAGATTGCTCAAGTAACAGTTATGAATGATGTAGTCATAAACTGTCACTCTGAATGTTGCAGAATTGTCATTTTCCTTGAATTGCCTGTAAATGGCACTTGTTTTCAGCGTTTTTGCTAAATGTTGTGCATCTTCCTAAAATACCTATTGAGAAATGTGCTTTTCATTATTATTTACAGGTAACTGCCAGAATAAAAGAAACACCAGCACAAAGTGTCTTAATAGGGTGTTGGGCCACCACGAGCCACCAGAACAGCTTCATTGCACCTTGGCATAGACCTTGGCATAGAAATATACAGTTACCTATATTTCTGACAATAAATTGAACAAGTTTGGGTTGATGAATGAAATGCTGTTCTACAGAAACACGAAGGATTGAGAGACAGACGCTAAAAAAAAGAAAAAGATTCACCAGCAGAGGGCGAAGTAGGAGCATTTCATCAGAAGAACAGAAGGGAGTAGTGGTTTATCATAGACATTTTTGAACTGCAGTCAATTCAAATTCAATCAATTCAGGAAATACACAGATTTTACATTCACTAATTGAAAAATGAATTCGGCTTAGATAATGGATGGATGGATGGATAATTGAAAAATGAATTCCCGAATTGACCGAATTGAATGGGATAGTCACATAAAGACAATGTACAGGTGACTGCCAAACCAAAGTTTCTTTTATTTTGGAAGTTACCTGTAGACATATTGACAGTTTTGACAGATTGGAATTTCAGCAACTGGTTTCAGATAATGACTGCAGAGTTTGTTTTGTGGTCTTGAGGCCACCTACAGACCACACCTAAGAAAAGCACTGTGCCAAATATGACCTGAATGAGTGAATGCAGATGATGATTTTCCAAAAACGATGCTTTATGGCTGCCATGTTACCTAGTGCTGTGCATGGCCAGACACTAAGAGCTAAGGAAACAGTTTTTATGTACATCCAGAAGCAATCAGCTGCATTTAAATGTATGAGCCTATATAAAACAATTTTACTGGAAAAGAATGAGCAACGTGGAAAATAAGTGACTGAGATGTCATACGCAGGTGTAAAAAACACTTTGGCACCCATAAGGGCTGGGGCTTGTGAACTGTGGCACCAAATAGTGTTTCACAGAGATCGAGACTATTAGCAATGCACGGTCAGGAACTAGAGCCATGACAACCAGTTTGCACACATCCCCATTGCATTCCTGACAAATAAGACATTACATCACAATACATTCACATACACAAGACATCACAATACAATCACTTAGCAGATGCTTTTATCCAAAGCGACTTACAGAAAGAGCATTCAGCTCGAGTAGATAAACAACCACTTGGCGCTACAGTCTTCAAGCACATCATTCCTCAAGTAAAGCAGCATACACAACACAAGCGATAAAGGAAATGAGCCGTAAGTGCATGCGGAAAGTCATTTCTTTTTTAATTTTATTAGGTTTTTAAAAAATATAGGGATGGGTGGGTTAAGGTCCAAGGTGCAGTCTAAAGAGCAGATATGTTTTCAACATGAATCGACTGTATGAAGTATGATCTGGGAAATGTGTTTGGTGGCCATATAAGGTTAAGTCTGTATCCAGGACACAAAGTCGCATTGCAAAAGTGCATTATGCAAATCTAAAGTTTACGGTCAATAAGCGAGAAAATTCCAGTTCGATCAGGAAGGGTGCGTTGCAAAATTCATGCTCTGCCACCTTATTGACAGTGAGTGGTCATTACCAACGACCAATAGCCATGACAGCATCAGTTGTGTACATTTGCATATCAGGTATGGCGTACCGTAGGTGAATAAATATCATTTACGGCTGCGTAGCACGAACATTTATTTATTTATCACATTACATTACATTACATTACAGGCATTTGGCAGATGCTCTTATCCAGAGCGACTTACAACAAAGTGTTAACTGCAGTCAAGAACAGTTTCGCTGAAAGCCACCCTAGAGGGAAGTACAATTCCAGGTGCTAGGAGCAACCACATAGTTAAATTAGGACCCTGTAGGTAAATCTGTAGCCACAATTCAAAGGCAGCAATAAAACAATTAGTGAGGAAAATATCGGCGAAATAATGCCTAAAACCTAATACAATATTGCAGAATAAAGGCAAAATCAATGCAGAGGTTTTACCAGAACTCGGAAACCCATGTTGATTCATGTCATACTGAATCATCGTGTGTCCTTGTATTCACTGATGACGCATCCACAGTGTTATGATGCTCTGCTAGTGTTTTTCTTCACTACTGCTCCCAGATGTCCACTCCAAGGTTTCCAAGGTTTGATCAAAATCAATAAAAATGCAAGTTTATTTTTACTATTTGAGATCCACATTAAGTTTTTGCCAAGTTTTTTTATTTTTATCAAATACATTTGCAGATGCTGCACATTGCCTTATTTATTGAATTACGCAGGTATGTATGTATTCATTTTTGCATTTATTTATAGACCTCGATCCTACAGTCCCCAAATAATAAGTCACAGTAAAATGTCTATTTCCTTAGTTGGGCTTTAGATTATGTCCCTGTGTCAGTGTGTGTAACCAAGCAATCTTGTTTCTCCTTTAAGTCCTTTCCCCCTGTGTGAGATTTAAGCCCTTTCCTGCCAAACCCCCATTACAAAAGTGCATCATATCCTGTCTCTGAAACATGGCTGTCCAGAATCAATGGCCAGCAGCTGTGTGGTGCACAAAAGACAGGTCAGGAGGAGAGAATTGGGAAAAAAACCCTGCAGTCAACCGGCCATCTGGTAGTGACTCGCGGGCATGCAAGTGATGCTGCTGACAACGTGGCTAACAAAGACATGCTTTCCACAGGCAACCTCCATCCCCCTCCACTGCCAGAGCGCACCACAGAGAATGACAGCTTTTCAGGGGAAAGGACTTCAAGTGCCTTTCACGGCCAGCATATGTCTCCACGACCGCTGTACGGTACCATATGTAGAGGCGATGTTGAGCTCTCAGGCTGCTAAGCACTGCCTTTTAATGGGTAAAAAAGGTTATAGCCTAGATGGGGCCTGAAAGGCCTGTTCTTATTGTCAAACGTTCTCATGCTCTTATGGATTAGGGAAGTGACAGGGGAAACTGACTGTAGAATTGTACTTTTTTCTAGAAATGCAACATGCAATGCAATACTTGCAATATTGAAATCATAATTCATTTAAGGAGAGGACATGCAGGGACAGGGTATGGGGCGTGAGTGTTCCTGAATGTTATTTTACCACCTATTATATTCCCCAAAGCTGAAAATCTATAATAAATCATTTAGTTCCATTTTTATCTGAAACATCGAAACAATGAAATGCATTTCACGGGTCTGCCCCTAGGGGGAAGCATTTCTCAAAAATAGTCTGAGCACTCGGCTGTTGCTGTTCATGAATACATTTTAGTCCAACAGATTGAACCTTTTGGCACAAATGTCAAAAAATGAAGGTGCAATTAATTTACATTTGAACTCATTTAACTCAATTTAACATTTTAATAGCAATCATTTTCAACATTCAGATATATTCATGATTCCAAGGGAACATATTTTGTACTTGATTATGACTTGCAGTGACATCAAGAGCGATGTTGCCATTCTTGACCCTCATGCAGTGTTCTTCCCAGCAAAGGAGAGAAGGGGTGCAGTCCAGACTCTTTGAACAACAGCTGAGAATATGAGGTGTGAGTCAGTGTCACACCCATTCCCTTAGGTCTGGGAAAATATCTAATCAAAAAAGTATCTTAAAGTAATCTATTATTTCATCTATCATTTAACAGACAGTTAACTTTTTATATGTGTTTTTTTATGTGATGTGAAACAGGTTTTAATCTTGGCGCTGTGCGGTGCGCTGCTATCATGCAGTTTATTTAAGTGTAAGTGCACTGTTATCGAGCAAGTATATTGATTGTTATTGCCACAGAAATGCACGTTTCCTTTCTCGGCACTGTGGGAGCTGCACGCAGGCAGATTATTCACAATGGGAGTCTCGCAAACAGTGAATTTAACTTGTTCTATCTTTCACCGATCCGGCATTTCACAAAACAGGACCGAGTTTCCCCGTCACTGCGGGCTGCGTTGGGATTTTCCAGAGTCGTGGTGCAGGTGGGTTGAAAGTGGACGTGCAAAGCATTCGAAAATCGCACCAAAAGTTCTGGCCAGTCACTCCTGCCCTATGCATAAATGAACAGAGAAGGTGCCGAATACCCCACTGCGTGTGTACGTTTCTGTGTTGATTGGGCTCGCGGTTTACAGCAGGAAATGCTCTTCTTTAGCCTCCAGACATGCCTACGGCTGGTCTCTTTGAAGCACCAATCGGAAGAGGTCTGCTTTAAGGAGGTTTCCATGGCTACTGGCAGTGCTGGGGTGACAGGGAGCTATCAGCACACATCACAGTGTGACTGAGGAGGTAGTGGCTCTGACAGAGAGAGTGCTCTCCAGAAAAGTAGTTTATGGGTGCGTGGGGGGCCTCACGCCTTTGTACATTAGATATATGAATTTCAATTTATCACAGGTGACCATACATGTAATCTTTTGCCCTCCCACAGTGTCACGTGGCATCGGAAGGGATTGCAGATCGTTTAGAAAATAGACGTGCGCACTCGTTGTCTCCGAGGTGATAAATTATGCAAGGAAATGATTACCGTGTTGAAATGTATCGCCTCTATTATGCTGTTGCAGAATTGGCCAACATTTTTCACACTGTCTATTTAATACGCACCCGCACACACACACACACACACACACACACACACACACACACACACACGCGGCACTGTTTTGTCTATACATGCTGTGGAGATTGTTATTTATAGATGGTTGTTTATCCATGTCATCCAGTCCACCTAGTGTGCAGTAGAATGTGTCCAATTTTACAGCTGATGCCAGGCCTTCACCAGAGCGTGTGAATAATCTAAAAACATGCCACCGTCGTTGAAAAGGAACAAGAAATGAGAATGAAATGGTCACTCAGACAATTATCCCACACAGGATTTACATCCATAAATAACATTAACATTCCACAGTGTTCAGAGCAGACAGCAACGATGCAGAAAACATCACTGACATTCTACTACAGGAAGTATCAGGTGGACATGACAAAATGCATAGTCTACACCCTATAAATAACCATCTCTGCAGTATCCATATTCAATCACACTAGGGCTAAATTATCTCATTGGGTAGGTGTGGGTAGGTGTAGCTGTTATGGAGAAACCTAACCCAGTTTTGGCAATAGAATCTAACACCACCTTCGTATATTTTTTCTCACCATGAGAATAGTCCAAGCATACTGTATATATACTTTATAAATATCTGGCATCCAAAATATCATTACTCGTTTGTAGTGATTTCTGAGAAATTAAAAAAGCTGTATTGCAGGAAGTATTTGGGTTTTACGTGCCTCGGTAAATGTCCTGCAAAGCTACACAGCTGGAAGCCATCACTGATGGTAGATCATCCCATCACATTTCATATGATCAAAAACATTTTTTTTTTTGACAAGGAACTATGATGAGTCATGCAGGAAAGTGAGCAAGGGCTGCTTGTTTATATATTCAAAGAAATATATAATATGATATGATAAACCTACCCAAAACCATCATGGCTGGGCCGAAATTATTTACTTTTCACATGTTTTTGTAGGATTCCATCCAAGACGTGTCTGGGACAAGTTCAGTAGCATTTGCCGTTTAGTTGGTTTCATAAATCCCACCACCTCCACTACAGTGGCTTGCGTGGTGAGCATTCTGGTGCAAAATGGCTGCCGTGCATCACCCAGAGGGGGGCTGCATATTGGCACGAGTTGAAGTGAGAACCCCCCCCCTTAAAATACATTTTAGGATGCTGAGATGAAAGGCGTTTGCATAAATGCATTATTTTTATCATTCTTATTATGTAACACTGTTGTCTCAAACCTCCCCTTCAAATGGGCAAAGATACTTTATCTGTGCGTCAATGTGTGTTACCCGGGCCAGTCTACACGGAGCTGAGGTCATGTTTGAAGGCAAAGGCGAGCGCAGCAACACACCCAACCAGAATATCAGAAAAGCAAACACATTGGTTCCTGTGCAGGGGAGTCAGTGAGTGTTGGGAACATGTTTATCTTCTTGAGACAGTCCATTTCTCTCAGTGGGCAAACACGCCACGGGTTTGTCTCTGAAAAGCTATGTTTGCTCTAGACTCAGTGATGGAGAGCAGTCCATTCACTGGGTGACGCTGGAGCCGATGGGTGGCAGGTGGTCTGGACACTTCCCACGTGTCTGAATGGTTTGATTGGGGGGTTGGGGGGTGTATGTGTGTGTTTGAACATGTTCAAAGGACGCACGTTAAAACGACTCTCCTTTGCTACATGTACACTCTGGTGACTGCTGATGCGCATGTTCCGCCCCGTATATGGTGGCTAAACAAAGAGGCGACTTATCGCTAACAGTTCATGAATTTTTATTGTAGGCTACATTAAATAGCATTGCCTTGTATATATTTGCTCAGCAGACTCCCATTATCCCATAGACTCCCTTACCAGGGTAGCATTGCTAACGTTTCGTAAGCAGGCTACTAACAATTGATATTGATCAGCTGAATATTCAATTAAGCAATTCAAGTTTCTAGAGGATACAACAGAACTGTCTAAATGGCAGAACAGAAGGCTCTATATTGCAGTAAATGTGAAGTGTATTTTGACTAGTTCCAGTGGTGGTATAAAGTTGTTTGTGCTTGATTGATTTCCTCTGAACACTCCACGCACTCAAGCGGTGGAGAAGCTCCTTAAAAAAATGACCATTCGGTGAAGACCAAAAACTGAATGGGCAGCTAATGGAAGGAATGTAATATAGTGGGGTCTGAAGAGGAGCCGTTTAAACTTATCGAGGAGCGACGTCGCATCGATTTCCTTCTGGAGAGCAAACTGCAGCCGCTTACGCACTTAAAAAAAAAAGCCCCTTGTAATCCTGAAGGCCTCTCGACATTCATTTTCTTAATTTATATGCGTTTTGCATCATTTCAGACCAACGGCCTGTTTGCAAACCACGTAGCTTAGGCCTACATTTTCTTACATAGGCTACATAAAAGTAGGGCCTACTGTTCCTCCTGTGATTAATTCCTGATAGACAATTTTTTTCTCCTTTTCTATGGATTTCTTTTTATTTCTTTTTTATTTCATACACATCATATTGATTTCCTCTCTGGGAGACAAAACTGAAAAAATCCTGTTGCTGTTTCTCCTGATGTTGATCTCCGCACTGCCATGGTAACCAGCGTGTTTTAGGGAATGGACAACGGGGGGAGGGGGGGTTACGAGGTGTGACCTTCTGCCTACCTCATACCTCATCCCGCTAATGTTTCTTTGCACGCAATGAACGCTCTGGTCTCCCTTCATTTGACCATTTGCAAATGCAAGTGCATTTAGTCGCAAGTGAAAATTAAATGTCCCTTTCATCACATGTTTCACAGCACTGAGAAGATCATCTCCTCTCCTGCTAATGATCACCATGTCATCCAGGAAGCCAGTTTCAACCTTTCCAATAAAAATATACCATGGATGGCCTCCCGCGTGGTCCAGTGGTTACAACGTCCAACGCTGGCCACGGAGACCGGGGTTCAATTCCCCGTCTCGCCAGAGTCGGCTCTGGCCGGGAGTGTCACCAGGGGTGGCGATTGGCTGTCCGCCCCAGGGAGGGGGGAGGGAAGCCGACAGGACATTTGCTGTACACAGGACTGGCTCTGTAGTACTAGGGGGGGATTGACATAAAAATAGTGGGTCTAATTGGCTACCAAAATGGGATAAAATCTGAAACAAAAATGTAAAAAAATAATTGTAAAAAATGTACCATGGATTCTTTCCAACCAATGTGTTAGTGTCAGTGTCAGTATCTTGGTCCTTTCCCTGCCAGGAATCTAGCAGTGTTGGAAATATCATTTCAAAAAAGAAAGTGGTGACAATTTGAAGTCTGCAGGCATGCTACAATTTGATATAAATCGAATTCTGCCCTAACCTCGTTCTTAAAAAAAAAAAAATTCTGGTAGATTTCCTGTCCCTTGGTGCCCCAGAGATAAGCAGGGTAATATGCGTCTCACACTCCTGTTGCAGGGACTGGGCTGAATCCTGTCACAGTCACTGGAGACCAGTAACACCGAGGAGCAGTGGCACCGCCTAGACAGTTGTGGTGTCTCTCCGGTGACACTTTCACTGAAAGGGAAAGCCTGGTGTTACAGTGCAGGCTGCTGCCGGCCATGTTGTTGTCATTTCACAGCACACCTTTAGCACAGCGCCTCCTTTCAGGCGACGGAGAATGGAGAACTGACAAAGGCGTTGTACATTTTACATTTACATTTTAAGCATTTAGCAGACGCTCTTATCCAGAGCGACTTACAAGATGTGCATCAATACATGGTAGGAACAATCACAGTTAGCGCACGAGATCAGTGCAGGAATACAGCAATAGACATCATTGCAGGCATCTGCGTGCCATCTGGCCTGCACACGTTTATGACAGTGCCATCTGGCCTGCACACATACAGTCTTTCACAAAGTGCAGTTCTCCAACACTTACGTTGCCATTACATGACTGATGTCCACTTTGCTGGATTGTTGTCTGGTTACCGGCCATTAGCACTCTCCCCAAACTCAACTGCGTTTCCTCAATCTGACAGGTAATGATGTGTGAAATGTTACACATTATAATGATTTGTGTATTTTTCTCAAGCATTTACTTGATACAAGATTTCCCGTTCACCCACAACAGTCAATGAGGAACAATGTGCGTTATTATCTATCGATCTGTGTATCCATTCATTCATTGAAGCACACATGTATCCATATACAATATTGTTAGCATAAAAAATATATAGTGTGGCAAGATACTGTAAAGTTTATGGATTTCGAACATGGATTTGTGTGTGTGTGTGTGTGTGTGTGTGTGTGTGTGTGTGTGTGT
Organism: Aldrovandia affinis; assembly: GCA_029706075.1. Classification (NCBI taxonomy): domain Eukaryota; kingdom Metazoa; phylum Chordata; class Actinopteri; order Notacanthiformes; family Halosauridae; genus Aldrovandia; species Aldrovandia affinis. The sequence continues at coordinate 1,317,468 of JAINUG010000129.1, forward strand.
GTGTGTGTGTGTGTGTGTGTGTGTGTGTGTGTGAGTTACCTTTGCAAAAGTCCTACATGATCGAACACAGGTCGGACATTATTTAGTCTGTTGAATCACACACCTGGTGAAAATCAAGATAGAAAAATTCCAAAAGCAACCAGGATGCCCTTCTCAGTAAGAGAGCAATGCATCCATTGTATTAGTATGTTGGAGATTGGACCAGGTGACTGCACTGTCTCTCGTATCAAGAGTAGGTCATTCATGGCCAATTATTAATTATATTTTTAAACCCCCCAAAAAATATGTTTTAAGTGAGAAATAATGGTTGGCAAAATCTGAAAAAGATGGGAAATTCACAGAAGCACCTCAACCATTATCTTGGTGTATGTACTCCAACACGCAATACTTTGATACATGTTATGGTAGCTACCGTAACTGTGTTGGTCTACTTCAAACAATGTAACGTTAGCATGCCAAACACTGGGCAGGTTGCTGAAGATCCAATCAAACGTTATCTTTGAATCAACAACCAAATAGATTATTTTCAGATTATTTTCGCTTTTGTGCAGTTCTTGGAGATAAAACACAGTTCTGGCTACTGAAGCAGCTATGAGACCACCGCAGAAATCAAACCATGTTTTGTTTATTTATCAGGTAAATAAACACATCACATTCCAGAAACGTTAGCATGTCCGCCACGAGGTCCCGCTACACTTGGCTAAACCATTAAAACATTTAACAAAACTAAAATATGTGAAAGGTTAAGTTTTAATATAACAGTGTTTATTCGTTATTTTGCCATTTTATCAAGACATCCAAAGGGACCGGTTTACCGGTGCAAACAGGTATGGTGCAGAATGAAGAAAATTGAGATTTAGTAAAAACGTAAATCATAGTTACCGTTCCTTGAAACAGGGAATACGTCACTTTCAACTTTTAACAATTCATTTTAAATGGAGCCTCGTTATCTTAAAGGTACCTCCAAAACTCTCCATAAAAACCGCGACGCATGAAACTCAAAAGTTTCGTTTAAAAATCTGACGTGAAGAGCGCAAAAATATGTCTTATGAAATGGCAATGATTTTCGCAGGTCTTTTTAATAATACAAAAAAATATTATTAAAAAAGCAGATTTGTATGAAATTACGAGGATGTTTGAATAGTATTTTCCATTGTGAAAAACTCCCAAAAACATATACATTTGTGCTGGAATGGCATAAGGAAGAGATTTGGGGAGTTTGAGTGTAAAAGCCGTGCAACATGCTCGACTGCGACTGCACCGTGCTTAATTGCAGTCATCACTACCAAATCAGTCATGATGGATCAATTCAAAAAGTTGACACCCAAAGCATTAACCAACCCAAATCCCTACGCTTTATTTCTCTAAGGACAAAAATCCCTAAACTAAAGATTCTATAAATAGATGGATCCTGGGAAATAAACGCTATCAGAGGATGATGTCATGCTCCGCATTTGTCACTCTGAACTGTAGATTAGTGAGTTGCCAAGACGTCACGTGACTCTGTGATAATATACGTTGTATCACTTTCATATTATTTATACAACTGGATAATTATCTTTCGTTCTTTGGGTGCAAACCTGATTACTGTGATTACAGTCACTCGTCGTAACTGATTAGGATGCGTTTGTCTGACTTTAACTGTTACCATAAACATTACATAACCTTATCTCGCATAGAGGTGGCTAGACATGCGAGAAAGCGGGGAGGTGATTGATGCCATTGTGTTTGTCATACAGTATATATATACGTATATATAATAAAATAATATAAGTGTACACTCACGCAATTCCTTTGCACAAGAAAACTGGCAGTGCAATTGGACTACATTTCCCAGGAGAAAAGACAAGTATGAAGATAATACTGAATGGCCACTGTGTAGATTATATATAATTATTTACAATAGTGTACTGACACAATACATTGTTTAACACAGGCTATAAAGCCCTCGGGTACCATTATGCTCAGGAGCTTTGTGTCTGAAGATTCCACACGCGTTTCGGATAGAAGGATAATAGAACGAGGACTGATGTTTAAATGCATGTAAGCACAGTCCTTTGCATCAATCTCATAGCTCAATCCCAGCTCAATCTGGATGCAATGGATGAGAAACAGCCGGAGAAGGGATAATAATAGCCACAGAACACTCATCACACACTGAATTTGTGCCGAGCAAATTCATAATGTAATACTATTAATTCAATTGAACATTTCAGTTGTGATTTTCAAGACGCGATTCTCCCAAAAAAACTGAATAGATTAAGTGAATATAAATTAATAAGAAATATATGTCTTTTAATTCTGGTTTAACATATTATGCAGTGGATCGAATAAATTACAACTAAGTTATTTATTTGCGCTCCTGCTATTTCTCTCTTACTGTACAGTCAAGAATCGCAATCCTGGAGCGGTTCATATGTACCTTGTGATGGCAGAGCCCACAGTGTTGTGTTGTCATGGAGAAACTTTTAACTGGGTTTGTTTTTCCTTTTTGGGTTATTGAAAAAACGGAACCTTGAAATAATCTAATAAAACAGAACAGAAAATCCTGGGGCAAAACTGATGGTAAGGTCTGTGGAGAGACAATAAGTAACCAAACCCCAATGCAGAACCTGTGTCTGTGCTGTTCTCTCCCCATAGGTAGTGCATACTGCTGTTCTCTCCCTATAGGCACTGCAGACTGTTGTTCTCTCCCCACAGGCACTGCAGACTGCTGCTCTCTCTCTATAGGCACTGCAGACTGCTGTTCTCTCCCCATAGGCACTGCAGACTGCTGTTCCCTCTCTATAGGCACTGCAGACTGTTGTTCTCTCCCCATAGGCACTGCAGACTGCTGTTCTCTCTCCTATAGGCACTGCATACTGTTGTTCTCTCCCCATAGGCACTGCAGACTGTTGTTCTCTCCCCATAGGCACTGCAGACTATGCCTTTATTAGAGGCCTGAATTGATGCCACTAGCAACACCTGGGCTGATTAGCAATCCCCCTCAGCAGTGCACGAGCCTGCAAGGGAAGCTGCTGCTGCTGTCCCAGCTCATTGAAAGCCTGCCAGGCCACAGGAGGTAGCAAGAACAGCCGAAAATGGCCAAAGTGATAGATTAGCCCTCTCCGCTCCGCACTGTCCCTCTCAGCGGCACGCTAGCTAGCATCAATCCCAGCACCTCCAACGTGTGCTCCATGAACTGTTATAACCTACGGTTTGTCTCAGGTACCCTGGTGATTGTACAAGCACACTGCTATTTTCTGTTCCAATAATATTCCCCTGGACTGAAGTGTATGTCGTTTCACTGATAATTGCATGGCAGTACACACGCTTCCAATGACCTTGCATTGAAATATCAAGGCAAAGGAAACATTCAGCAATTTCCTGCAAAAAGGATTGAAGGATGCGCTGGAGTGCACCTTCAATTAAATACAATGATTTATTTAAATGAAGAAAAATTCACGGAAAATGTAGATATGAGATTCATATGAGGTTCATTCAAACCTGTGTATGACAGCCACCACAACTATTGTCGAATCAAAGATGTAATAACAGCATAAAGGAGGACAATTATTAAATAGGAGGTAGTTATTTAGGTTTAAGATAGAAGCAGAATATTGGGCAGAAGTGAATAAAAGCTGTAGAAGATCTGAATCAATTATATTTTGCTAAAGCATGTTTTCATGTGCTCTGATGACCTATCAGGGCAAAGCAGTCAGTGGCATTTTAAATGTTCCAGAAACCAGCAGGATGTCGAAGTAGACAGAGAAGACATTACATTTGACATTACATTTTAGGCATTTAGCAGACGCTCTTATCCAGAGCGACTTACACAGTTTACATTTCTTAACATACAATCCATTTATACAGCTGGATATTTTACTGAAGCAATTCAGGTTAAGTACCTTGCTCAAGGGTACAACGGCCAATGTGTTCCACCTGGGAATTGAACCAGCAACCTCTGAGTTACAAGTCCAGTTCCCTAACCATTACACTACATGCCGCACTACAGCATCCCGTATACCAGGTGTTAAGTAGTAAATTAGGTGAGGTATGACATCTTAAAAGTCATGTGTACAACTGTGCCTTTGTGTCATTTGTGTTTCCAGTATATTTTTCATATTACAGATACGTTTTGTACTGGTATACACAAAAACGCAGTCAGGTAAGCTGTCATGTCCTTTAATTCAAATCAAACCAAAGCAAACATCAGACAGCAGCAGCAGCAGCAGCGTTTGAATAACATAATGCACATCATTGCATCTTTAAGACATATCAGAGAGGGCAGGGTTTACCGTGTTTGACAGCATCTTCTTACCAAATGACCGTCGCTCTTCCATTTTTACCACTATTGAAATTAGCCTGTCAGAGAGGATCTGCTTTCTGCAGGTCCCCTGTGAACCCAACCCGTCGCACAGCGGGCCTACTCCAAACAAGGCCACATTATGTCACAATGGATGAGGTCAGAGGCCGTATGCACAAAGATTCGAACAGTGGGAGTGCTGATCTAGGATCGGTTTAGCCTTTTAGCTCATAATGGATATGGATAGGGCATGAACAGGGGATACCTGACCCTAGATCAGCGCTCCTACTCTTAGAATCTTTGTACATACGGCCCCAGGAATCTACTGGCTCACAGAGTCAAATATATTATTGCCATAAAATTGCTCCCACAGGTGGGTACTGTAAGACCTAATAGAGCTCTCTGTGAGTAATGTCTATAATGTCACTCGGCGATTTTTCTTTCCTTTACTGGCTGAATATTTCACAAAGTATAATGGAAGTAAGCCATGTACTTAGAAAAGCACACGTAATGTTTAGAGTTTACGGATATCCACATTTGAAAATGAAATGACACTTACACGGCGTGTGATCGGCGTTCTTAAGTCAACATTTTATTTAATGCAAATTCTGGACAACGAAACCATTCCAAAACCACATGAGCTGGTGAAGTCTACTCTCAAATTGCTCCTGTTGCCCAACCATACGTCCCACGCATCTCTTATATCTCTCTTATCCAGGCTATATATTGAAGAGGGCAGACTTTATAATGGGCCATGCCACTGGTGAAAGTGAGCGAAGCCCATTGTTGGATCACTTTGGGTGATCTATTTTGCTTTGGGGCACATTTAGAGTGCCACAGTCAGCTCTGGAGCCATTATCATTCACTGGGATGGCAGGTAGGCCCTCCGCCAAGTTTCAGGTTGGCAGGGTATACCCCATACCTATACAACATAAAGACAATTTTTCATATATATATGCCATTTAGCAGACGCTGTTATCCAAAGCGACAGTACAGTACATTAATAAATTTTTCAGTATATGGGTCCCAACCCACAACCTAAGCGTTGTTAGCACCATGCTCTACCTACTGAGCCACACAAAACCACAAGATTTAAATGTACAGTAGGTCTACTTCACATAAAGTCTCATATCTAACATGGACCTCTAAGTACAGAATATTGTGGCATCCTCGGGCACGGCGTACTCAGACTCTCATTAAAATGGACTTAATTGATTTCTCATTAATTTCAGGGGCCTCCAGAAGGGCACACAGAGCCACAGAGCCACTCCTGTGCGCAGCGCAGTCGGCTTCTCTCCCCCCTCCCTGGGCCGGTGGAATCAAACTCCAGTCGCAGTGGCCAGCGTCGAACGTTGTAACCACTAGACCACCTGGGAGGCCGTTACTCCTTGATTTTGGAGTTCTGATTGCTTTCTTCTACATTATTTGTACTTGTTAAGAGCACTAATATCTGACAACTACTACAAAGTCAACAAAATCTCACCAGGGCTTTCACCTGATGGTTTGGCCCAACTGACTCCCAACAAGGGAATGCTTCATTGGTCAGTATATAACTATAGTTAATATACTCTTCTGAAGTACTCTATAGCAAACACTTATGAATTTGGCATCATTTTATATTATTTTGTGAGCTATTCAATGCACAAGTAATTAGACGCAATTATGGAAGATTGAAAATGACTCTTCCAGAAAAACATCTGCTCGCGTTTCATATGCGGCAACGAGGGTGGCTTTCCATGTGTCGCGGAGAAAAGCGAAACACCTGTCTACACGATACGCATTCAAATGCTGGAAGCCCTGGTTGTTAGTCATGGCTGTCTACTGTGGGACTGGAATCAACAAGCGTGCAACAATTTTTGCACATGTTTTCAAATGTCACACTCTGAAATGGATTTTGTACTGATAAAAAAACACGAGCAGAATGAAATAGTGAGCGATTTCCCTATGTTTCAATGAACGCGGATATGGCACGCTGCAGACGGCTTTGGTTTTTTCTCCTGCACGCGCATGTTATTACTCAAACCGTGGCGGCGTCGTGGCTTTCACACCTGTCTCTGCTCTACCAACGTTTGTCATGACAACCAATTACCCGCAGCAAAGCGAACGAGGCTAAGTAAGGCAATTAAGGAGCGGAATAGCACTGTCTGCCCTGCTTGGAAGGGAGTGTGACTCGTTAATCTCTCGCTCTTTTTCTCTCTCTCTCGGCTGGGAGAACATTTTTGAGAGAAGCAAGGCATCGGCAGAGGCCAAAAAACAACGTAACAAAGGAGCGACTATACGTTTTTATTTAAAACTATAAGTGCAGGCGAAGGTCTTCTGTACGAAAAAGTTAAATAGTTCATCCTGAACCCAGGTTTGAATATTGTGATTGGGCAATGACCAACAGTCAGTTTGCAGGTAGTGTCTTCTCAGTGTTAACATTAGTGGCACAGTACCAAACTGCCCTCTGGACTGGCACAAGATTACACACTTAATTTAAAGAGCAGTAGTGAAATTACGTAAGTATCCACAGGCCACAGTTGTGTGTGAAAATAATAATTTCACAAATCTCTATGAATAAAGTGGAAAACAACAATGCTGAGACTATAAACCTAACCTTCATCCCCTGACAACCAGACGACACTACTGAGTTTGATACCATTTTGTGCTGGGGATCCAACAGCGCCCCCCCTGGTTAAGTATGATCTATGCCATTTAGCAGACGCTTTTATCCAAAGCAACTTACAGTAGTGCATGCATACATATTTCAGTATATGTGGTCCCAGCAGTGGCGGGCCGTGCATTTCACACCTAGGCCTTCAGTAGTGCTCCGTCTGAATCAATCCACCCCTCAATAACTATTTTATGGCTATAAAAACCATCTTATTATGCAGAAATGCAGTATAAAGAGCCGTTGCATCGCAGATAGATAACTCGTGTAGCCAGAATAAATGCCTTTACTGAAGAAACAAACCCGGGGTGCACAAGTCTCCTTGACACACATAAAAAAGCATCAATAATAACCTCATAAAATTGCAATATTATTTAGGAAAATAGCAACATTTTACTCACCAAAAATCCGTATTATTTGTACACAAAATCCATCCTCCTTTCTTTCCTCAAAAAGAGTTCAATTACTCTGTCGTACAGATTATCCGTGCGTTTCAGTTCCATCAAGAAGTCCTTTTCTATCGCCATCAAAGCTAATGCTGAAAGTCGAGCCTGCCCTGTCGTATTTCTGGCATAAGTTTGAATTCGCTTTAGGGCTGAAAATGTCCGCTCGCTAGCTCTGGCTAGTACACTCTCTGACTATCCAATCAAAGGGTGTGAATACGCTGACGTTACCATACGCCTGCTAGAAGGCCTTCGTGTCGCCAACTCAAAATCTGATTGGTTGAAGCAACAGTTTGATCGACACTTATTTTATGCTACAGGACCCGCAGAACTGATTGTGAAGGCCTCCAGGCAGATTTCTTTGACCCTGGCAACAAATTATAGCTGAAATGTGATTGGTTAAATGCTTTAATATGAAAATACACAACCAGGGGAAAAGCTATGAAAGGAAGCGGACAGACCATTTGGAATTATTTAATAAGTATTCATGGACAAAATATAATTAACATCAGTCTGTGATTCAGATATTTTTTAGGCCAGCAGAGAAGGCCTTGCAGGCCCTGACGGCCCACCACTGGGTCCCAGTGGGGATCTATGGCATCCCCACAGCACACAAGGCACAACACAACACACTAGTTACATTAAAAAATAAAATAAATGTAGTGCTTCTCTTGGGCTCATAATACACATACTACAGAGTCATTATTCACATAAAGGATCTCGCAGCAGCAATTTTATTCCGATTTACATAAGGAATAACCCCCTCCATTTAAATAATTGCACCCCCTTCTGTTATCATTGCAAGAGATGCAAAAAACAATGTTCCTCCTAAGAATATAGCTAGGTACTATAGTGGCAGTTACCAGGAGGGAAATTATGAGGATAAAGTACCGCGTAAAAATAATTTTGCATATTTACAGCACCACACAACAGAGCAGAGCTCCCCTGTGGAAAATGTGAGGCTTCTGGGTAGGAGGGAAAGAAATGAGGAAGGTAGCCAGTAAAATGTTGGATATCTAAACACAGCTTCATAATGGTCCGGCAAATGTTCACTTAGCGTAGCTAATTAGCTATAAGATGAAATTGGATATGGTACAAAAGTGTTGCACTGGGAGTGAGGGCTGAGAAAGCTCCAGGGCAAGCCAGAACGATGGTAATTGTGTTTAGGTACCAAACAGAAATAGCACAAAATTGATTACTCAATGAGCCGGTGCGTGTAGAACTGGGTGTACTTACTTCAAGAAATACGCTTGATTGATTTGTTACCTTAAAAGTGCCATTGACTTTTTGTCTTTTTTTCCCTTATTGCCCCGCTCTGTGCATACGGGCATTGAGGCACGAAGCACAAAACAAAAAACGGACAGTGTGAAACACGTTCCCAGCTAGTGCCGTCGTGACAGCTGTTGCCACGCCGACGTCTTGCGGTGGCGAGGGAGTCGAGATGAGGATCGGCTTTTTAGAGAAAGCAAAATGGTTGGGGACCGCTGCAGTGCTGTTTTACAAAACGCTGGCGTGCCGACAGTTGTTGCCTACGGCGGCCCGATAGCTGTTTGCTTCCTGGGAAAGGAGAGGCCAATTAGCTAATGAGCTGTGCACACCAACGCCAGTTCAAAGTAACTGCTTCAAGGAACTGGCTTTGTAACTCAAAAGGTTGCGGGTTCAAAACCCAGGGGCGGCACAGCCGTTGTACCCTTGTTACCTGTATTCTCCAGTAAAATATCGAGCCATGTAATTGGATAGCATGTAAAAAGAGAGGAAGCTGTCTGGATAAGGGCGTGTGCTGAACAGATACATAATTAAATGAAGTATTGTATATTGCATTGTATAGTATGAAGTGGTCTTTACGCAAAAGGGGTGAGCAGCCCTCTGATATGGTACATCACTACCCATTATCCTCTCCACTCACAGCTAGAGCGTCTTGTCCCCGTATGCCCTTCACTTCAACGAGTGTCCTTGCTGACAAGTCAAGCCACGGTCTCTGCCCCGTCCTCCATGGGCCTCCTGCTCGCATGTCCTCCGCCCTGCTGTGCTTCACTGGGCCTGACGTCATTACACTGACACTGACTTATCATGCAGGCTCCACAATGATTTACCTTTTTAATCTTCAGGTAAGGGCCAAAATAAAGGCGTTGGGCAGCCGGAAAACAGCTTCAATGTGCCTTGGCATAAATTATATAAGTGTCTTGTTGATGGTGGAAAATGCCATTTGGTGTTTTGTTGATGGTGGTGGAAAACGGTATCTCAGGCCCCACTCCCAGAATCCCCATAGGTGTTCAATTACGTTGAGATCTGGTGACTGAGACGGCCATGGTGTATGGTTTGCATCATTTTCATGCTCATTGAACCATTCATTGACCACTAGTGCCCTGTGGATGGGGGCATTTTATTATTTATTTGGGACGAGAAATCACAAAACAAGGCTCCACATTTTTGGGTTGTCAGAGATGGAATTAGACTGTTTATATACCCAATGTAATTTTCCACACACACTGGAAAATAAAAATCATTGAAAGGCTGCACACATAACCACCATATGGTAATATCACATGCACACATTTTCCACACACAGTGGCAATCACACACACACACTCACGCACACACTCTCCTCACACACACACAAACATAAATGAGGGTGGCACTTACCCCTCCCACTCCCCAGAGTGTCTTTTTTTAGACCCTGCAATAACAATACAGACTGTTGACAGAATCCCACTGTGAAATATTAAATTAAACTTTTTTGTTCATTATTTTATTGTTTTTCTAAATTAATAGCCAATTCTCTTTTTACGTCTTTCCTAACTGTTGTGGTAGCTTTAACTTAATGTGCTTGGGCAGTAACTCATTTTAATCATGAGAAGGACACCTTATTATATGAATAATAATTTCAACTGGAGACAAACTTTTTAAATTATCTTTGGGTTATGATGGATGTAATTTGAAGTGCATCATGGTTAAACAGGTAAATGGCATCACATTAGATTCAATTAAGTAGAAAATGAATCTGCTACATCTGGGCATTATTTATTCGGCTAAGTGTACTTGTTAATTGTACAAAAACATGTCCATGGTGTCAAGCTAGTTTTTGTCTACTTAATCAAAATGATTAGTACATTATTTACTATTATGTTTCCTCTCCTTTCAGTCCAGTTCCAAGAGTTCAGCGAGGCTGCCTGTGAATTTGTATTTCAATGATTCTTTGTAATTATTTCTTCCGGTTAGACCATTGAAATGTTTTTTTCCCTTTAAATATATATTTTTCAAATTACATAAAAAATGAATCATTCCATTATGATTCTTGTGGTGAGAGTGCATGTATCTCTTGGGAGGCATTGAGGTACACTATCTCATTAAGAGATATTTGTCCTGCCCTAACATTTTTACATTTACATTTTAGGCATTTAGCAGACGCTCTTATCCAGAGTGACTTACACAGTTTAGACTTCTTTACATACAATCCATTTATACAACAGCAGTGCTCCACCTGGGAATTAAACCAGCAACCTCAGAGTTCCAGTTCCCTAACCATTACACTACGCTGCCGCTAGCCGCTACACTAACGAACGTCAGATGTCAAGGCAGATGTCAAGGCAGATGTCAACACCCTACCTAAAATACAAAACAACCTTCCCTAAAAATTGCAATGCAGGGCGGGCACAACCAAGCTGGGCACTTTTCCCAAGCAGATACCAGACTGCTGGTTTGCATGATAATTGTCCTTTTGGTATTGGCATCACATCAAATGCCAGTGCAGGTCGATGCAGTGTATATTCAGCTTCTCTTTTGCTTAGCTTTTTTATCCAATGCTCAGAGGCACATTTTTCATTGTTGGGAAATATGAAAGCCAAGGTTCCTATACGTGTGCTCGTGAATGAACGGGAATTGCGCACATGCGTTGTCAATTACTCCCACAGTTAGGTGGCGAAGGCCTTCCCACCAGTGTGTCAATTTCTATGCAGGAAGCTTTCCATCAATGTACCTCCCAGGGTCCTCTATTATTTATGAGTTGAGTCACCAGGCAAGAGTATAGATTAGCAGGGTTTGTTAAGTGTAATGGGCTCATTATTGATCGAGAGGCATAAAAGCGCTGAGCGCAGAGAGAATGAATGAAATCAGATTGAATTAAAGTTCGTCCCCTCCCAACAATGCCTGACGTACGGGGGTCTCACGCACACCGAGGCATCCCCTCACCCTTTGCGTTACATCGCTATTGAATAATCCTTTAGCTTACTTTAACGCATTGTTTCTCCTCAGTCAACAAGCACTACAGGCATGTCATCTCCTTTCATTGTTCATTGGTTTTATCAACGCATACAGCATGGAATGTTGAACAATTTAGGCAGTGTTGCACCGAATATCTTTTTACACATAGACAAGCTTTTTTTTTGCGAGAACCTGCAAATATCCCCTAGGTGTGCAGGCGCCACTCTTCTGACGAGTGTTTAACGACTTAAAATGAACATTTAAGGCCTGTCTCAATATTACCATCGCGTTTTGGCCACGACTTTCTCCAATTACTTCACTTTTTACATTTGACATTTTAAGCATTTAGCAGACGCTCTTATCCAGAGCGACTTACAAGATGTGCATTGATACATGGTAAGATCAATCATTGTGCAAGAGATCAGTGCAGTAATACAGTGATAGACATCATAGTTGATCTTAGTTGGCAGCTGCATACCATACCTGTCACATCGGGAAGTAAAAGGTTAGTAAAACTTTATTTTTATTTTTTTGAGGAAGTTTTAAACAAGTATACATGTACAAAAAGCATTAATAAACATGTAGGCAGTGGTGATAACAATTGGCTAGACGTACAGAATTCAGCGGTAGTGGAGAAGCAAAGAAGAAGCACATTGTTTCCCAGACCTATTCTGGTTCTTGCACGAAAAACGGTGCTAGGGAAATGAAACGATCAGCCCTTGAATTCGCCATTCGAAACTGTGTCCAAACCGCGAAGCGGCAGTATTGAACCCCAGATGTGACGTGAGCGTCAGCGCTGTACCCGCGTACCTGCGGGAGGGCGGAAGACCCAGATGTTACATGAGGCCGGCCAGGAACTGCGGTGCGTAAACGTGTAATGTGGCCGAGCGAAGCGCCTGAGCTTCACACCCTCCCGCTAAGAGGCTGTCGCACAGCTTCAGTATCAACGCCGTTTCCAGCCACACCTCGGAAACGCGGGCTCTGTCACACGGCCGTGTCTGATGCGTCGCCGGGGTCAGCTGCTAAGCCACAAATGTCACATAATTGTGGAAAAAACCAGACTGACTGCATGTCAGGGAGACCTTTAACGGTTTGTTTGAAAAGACCTATTAGGAACGGACACGGTCATTTCTGAGCGAGGCTCGGGAAAACGCTCTGGCTCCTCCTTCCGCAAAGGAAAGTGCAGTCGGTGACAGTATTTATCTGAACCTGTGTTATATTATGAATATTATTTATTCATAATTGCAAATATTGTTTTTACATATACATACTGTATATATACTATATTTTAGTCTTAATGGGACAAAAATATGGAAATGGAAGTCTTCTCTTTTGATGCTTGGGCTTCTCAATTCAATCAATCGATTTTATTTTTATATAGCACTCTTCACACCAGGTGTCCCAGGGTGCTGAACCATTAAAACATATTGCAGAAGTACAAGCAGAGCAGGACATTTTTCAGTCAGTTACATACAATTGCCATTACAGCTACAGAAAATGGTCAATTTCATACACACTACATAAAGGCACAATCAAAGAGTGACGGACTTAATGTTGTGACGTGAACAACTATAATATATGAATTTATTTTTGCACAAAGATAACTTGACAGTCCTGGTTGATACTTCTGGGCCCAAAATCGTGTCATTTTTCATGGCTCGGAATTCAAATGAAACACAAAATTTCCACTTGAGGAACAAAAAATGGTATTCATCTCCAGCTATAATAATCATGTTCCGCACATCATGCAATAATACATTCAGAACCTAACTGCACTTTCTTGTTTATACGGCATACCAACCTGGACTCACGACTGAAGCGTGAAATATTGACGTATTGAGTTGCGAATATGGTGTGGAATTGCCTATAATTATTGTGACCAACAGCACGCAATTGAACACAGTCGTCTGTGAAGATAAGGCCCGTCTTAGCATGCATGTCTGGCATATTCTACAAGCAAAGCTCTGTAAAGAGGCATTTTGCCATTTGGCACATAATGCCATTAGTGGGAATGACTGGAAATCTAATGAAAAAGATAGTCAGCCACATACGCGTTTAATTCACCTCACTTCCACAACGTTTAGGGCCACACAGTTCCCGATAAGCCCATGGTACAGTGACATTTGCCTAATCTATACAGCATAGAGGATGTGCATGTGCGTAATCACTGACTCCTACTTCCTGCGTGCTCACTCCCCCCCTCCTTCCTCCCTACCCCAGGTCTTTGAAACCTCACCGCCAAGCCGAACGCGTGGCTCTTGAACTGCCGCCCGAAGCAGTAACACGTTGCTCGTCGGTGCCAGAGCTGGGGCAGGGGGACAGCAGTGTTTGCCCTTAAGCATTGAGAGGCGGGAGTGTTTGCCGTTCTAATGGAGTGCGCTCACTGCGAGGTGTTGTTTCGGGGGGGGGACAAAACGGCGAACGCGCGGAAGCCCGGAGATACCATTAGCATTAGCCCTAATGACATTTTGAAATGGAAAGAGCTGCAGCTACCCTCTCCTGTTGAGCAGCGCTTATGTAAATACTGACCTTTGCATTATACCAAAGTAGCATTTTTTTCCCTCAAGGTTCGAATGCCGGCCTTTGTCCTCCTAATTGTGCCATTCGTTAATTCACCATTACGTCTGTCATAACATCCATTCAGGCGGTTCCGCCGCGCGGTGCGCGGTGACACAGGCGCGCCTTTAATCATCCCCCAGCGCTGACGTAAAATCACATTCAGCTTCCGATTCTTTTCCCTTTGTGCTCCCCCGCTACTGGCGGCACACATGGAGATGGCGCGCGGACTTCTGAGGGACGATGTTTATGATGTCTTTTTGTTTCGGCCTCGTAGCAGCGAGGAGATGAATAATTCACCACAGACGTAATGAGAATTAGGCGCGCGCGGCTCTAAAAAGGGCTATCCGCGTGTGGCGCGATGAGACAGTGAGACGACGAGCGCCGGATGTCCACAGGCCGTCCCTCACTGCGGCTCAGATGCGCTCAGGCCACAAGGTGCGCGTGCACCTGGTGTCTTTCGTGTGCAATTTGAGCCTTATTTTATGATGAGAAGTAAATATCTCTCTGTCTCTCTCTTTCTCTTTCTCTCTCGTTGTCTTGCTCTCCCTCTCTTTCTCGCTCCCTCTCTTTCTCGCTCTCTCCATTTCCTGAGAGGTGATCCCCGTCCGCCTCTCCTGTGTGTTTCCGGTCAATTCTCTTTGTCAGAGACATGATAAACGGTGGGGACGATCAGTTCCGAGGGTCTGAAAATTAGATTGCAATCTTGAGCAGCGGACAGGTTGGCCGAACACAGGCTGCCACTGTGTTTTGATGGCCGCAGAGAGTCAAGAACTCGATTTAGCGACTCGCCCCCTGTTTCCCCAGGCAATTTGGGCCCATTTGCTGCCTTAAACAGGCAGGGCTCAGATGCAGGCAAGACAATGAAAGCAAGGGGGTAGTAAAATCCATCACATTTTTAACATGTTCCCAGTATTCCAATATTTATTAGATTAGTTTCTGTATGTATTATTATAGCATATTTACATGGTGGCCTATGCACATTACTTATCATTTTTGTTCTTTCTTTGCATTTCATTGATGAAAATGTACTTGTTTTAAAGGAAAGGGTATCCAGGGCTGATTCAATTGTAGGCCATTGTTGCTCATTCACATAAATATGAGTCTTAATGAATGGTAATGAAAGAGTGCAGTGAACACAATCTGTAATGTCGATCATATTTAATCCCGAGTAGATTTCACTAATATTTTTTTGGTAAATATGTGTTGTAATGTGAACACATATTATAAGCGCATATATTATATTTCATACAATATTTTACCACAGTCAGACTGTTTTGATGACGAATGATGTGTGCACTGGCTCGTATGATAGTGGCTGCTTGAAGCTAGGTAGCAAGCAAAACACCATGGATTTTATAACTGCTTCATAATTTTCATGGCGATAACTAGAATAAACTACCATCAAAAAACAAGCTGCATAATTTGGCAGTGACACTAATGTTAAAGTATTTGGAGCTAGTCAGACATCTAAGGGGGGACCGTTCCACATCGAGTGATTCAGCTGTGATGGAGGGAGAGTGCTGCTCTTTTCCACACAATGTCATCATTTCATCTCTTCAGATGTGCAGCCCTGTACAAAGGTCACATTTTTCTGCCTCATGTAAGCTCATTTTCTTCAGCTGATCTATTGTTGTACTCTTAGCATCGAGCGCTAACCATATCTCTGAATGACCCCTGGCTTGATATGACTTTGAATGGCGGTTATCGTAAAGCTTTATCACCGCTTAGACTAAGAGCTAATGGCGCTGAGCTCTGGAGTCCTGTACGCGCTCAAGCTATATATCGCGACCAAAGTTCAAGGCCGGGTATCGTACCGAGTTCTTCTGACACAATGTGAAGGAAAGGGCCAATCAGCAGCCTCTTTGGGCCACATCGCCTGGACAACAGCACAACGGACCCTGATATCCGAAAGACAGCACAGCGTTTATCCTTCCGCACTCTGGCATTGGATTATTATTTTTAAAATCGAATCTGTAGGGTCGACCAAATATGGGTTTTGCTTGAATGTTTTCTTGTGGTTAGGCCACAGCACCTGTGCGACATTGTCAGTCCACTTCTACACAAAGGTGCTTCAATAAAGCTTTATAGTTAACATAGTTGCATATCACCTCGTGCCAACCGCAGCCTTCGATTAAAGCAGTCCATATCACCAACTGTGAAATTAGTCAGGAAAACAAATACAAGTAGCATAATACAAAGGCCTTATCTTGCTAGATACCTTTGAAAAAGAGTACACCATTTCCAGATTGAATTGGTTGTCTATTTTTAGATACTTGGCGCTTCAGTGCCAGCACAAATGCAGAGCTCTTTCTCCGGTAAACTGCCTGTGAACAATATGCACAAATTCAAGCATGAAAAACACCATTATAAACAGCTAATAACTGACCAGCGCATTGATAACGAGAAGGCGAAACCATCAGAATTCATAAAAAATCAATTAATTTTCATTGCAGTTTATGTTCCCGTTTTTACTCTTCAGGGCCGTTGTCAAATTGTCAGCACTAAACGATATATATATATATATATATATATATGGATATTGGGGGGACCAAATCAATGTATTAATATTTTTATATATATATATATTATAGCATATGAATATATATATATATACAGTATATAGAACTATACCCAATAGTTATAGTTATTTGAAAGATAGAGCATAAAGGGACAGTATTGCTACGACAGTAGACACAATGAATTAAGATATTGGCTGCTGATGGGTGAGCCTTATTGAGACTGTACGTGTAAGAGCCCTTGAGGATATCCGGCCTACATTTTCAGGTCTCACGTGTGTACGGAAGGATGAGAATGACCGCCTGTTGTTCTGTGCTCCGTCAGATAATGGCGCCGAAGCAATGAAGTGAAGCACAACAGGGGGTCTCTGAGCTACAAGCAACGAGACTGCACAGACGGCCACCATTTCTCCACACCACTTAACGTTGCACACGGAAGAACCACCTAGGGCTTCCTCTCTGGATCACATCGACCGCCAATGTGGAATTCCCTGCGTGTCTGCGAACGTCCGTCCACGTGACTGTCTGCGCGACCATCTGCCTGCGCACCTTCCGATGCATTTTATCACACGATCAAGCGCTCGTAAAAGCCTTTGTTTAACATGTGTGTGTAACGGAGTCGGTTCTGTCTGCGCCAAGTTTCGGACCGACGATCTCGACGCGACAAGAGAACGATTTAGCCCGCTGAAGGCTTGAAGCATTGTCGGCACCAGTGATTACACATGCAAATGGAATTCCCTGTTCCCGATCGTCTTCCACTCCAAGTCACGCAATATTACAGATATTAGATAAGCTAAACGATAACACGGAACACAGAAAAGGGGTGCGGGGGTTAAGGGTGTGTGAATCACTTTTGTCCAACTCGATAGGAGTTTTTAAATACTTTTCCGCATGCTGCTTTATTGACCCGAGTTTATTGACAGTGCAGTCAGAGACAACAACAAAAATCTAACTGAAAAAGTTTGGCTTGTGAGATAAGACTTAAGGCCCTTGCACTCGGTGTACTGACATTTCTTAAAAGGGAATAAAACGAAAGAAAAAAACATTTCTAACCTTCTGTAAAAGGACACATTAGATGCCAACATTGAATGGCGGTGAATGACATTGTCCTCGTCATATCAATCTCTCAATCTTTAATTAAATACATATTATATACATATTCTCACATTCTGCATATGTTTAGTTTTAACTACACTGAAAATACACAGAATAGTGCTAGGAAGCAGTTTTTCATATGTGATCATATCATACCAATCAATCATAAGTGAACTAATGTCCTTACTTATCGAACCATAGGCATCGCTCATGCACTGGCAGACAAATGAACAGTAACAAACATGGTCATTTTGGCTCTCCCTCAGATCACCTACAGGGGCATATTGTTTCCAGAGTGCTGAGAAGTGAAATTGTTGAGAAGTGTAATTTCATACATGCTCATACATATTATAGTAACCATGATTTTCCTTAATGGGGGTTGGCTCAGTCCTGTTATGCTATGATTATGCCGTCTAAAGGCTTGGCAGAACTGCACAGCCTTGGTTACATTATGACGGGACACACAGGCAGTTCTCAATGCACAGTTCTTGATGAAAATGCCTGCCCTAGATCGAAATCTGCGGTCAATTGATTTAGAGTTGCTTGCCTGTGCACCTCAAAGTAATGCACGGACATCATGATGCAGGAGTATGCACTTCTGACCATAGCTGCCCTTTGCAGTTGATGTCTTTCCCTCTTTCACTTCTGTGCCAACGTCACTTAGGCACTGTTCCTCGTGAAACATCAGAAAGTTGAGCTGACTTCTTCAATGAAGCTCCTGCCAAATGTGCCCCGACAATCACCCCTCGGTCAAAGTCACCGAGGTCTCATCTTCTAGCCGTGCTAGCCATAATAATAGGCACCCAGGCCTGCCCAGCAGTTTTGTACACGACCCTGAGCATGCTGGGATGTTGATTGTTTAATTACCTCAGGAAGAACACCTGTGTGGAAGCATCTGCTTTTAATGCACGTTGTGTCCCTCATTTACCTAAGTGTTTCCACCTTTTTGCCCACTAACTGTGGTTTCTGTATATCAACTATTATTCTGTAACTATTATTACATTTGCAGGTTGTGAATTCGTGTAGCATTGGGATTAATATCCAAAGAGATTGATTCCTTCGCTGCAGAAGGTGTTGACTGTGGCTCTCTTAGGGGTACTTAGCTTGAACTGATTAGGCTGCCAAAAACTGCCCTGAACTTCATATGTCCCCTTCACTTAAACTCATAAAGGTCCATGCTGCAAAGCTAACCGCAGGTTTCTGATTAGTAACAGTTTACAGCTAAGAGAGGTACCACAAACGGATCCTATTAGCAGCTATATTAATATTCATGTGAAGCTTTTGACCGACAATAACAGTAAATAGAGAAATGTACTGATTAGCGACAGCTCTCTAAGTAGCTCCATCCAGTAAACAGCTAATAAGAGAGGCGCAGCGAACGGAGAGCTCAATGTGATCCTCTTAGCCACTATGTTAATATTCATTTGAAGCTTTTGACCACCAATAACAGTAAATAGAGAAATTAAATGTCCAAAATGGCGGGGGTTTTCAATATTGCCAGGAAGTTGGTAGATGTATTGTATGCCATGCTGAGCAATAAAAGCCAGTTCTGATCAAAACTTTGAGAAAATAGTTTTTAGAAATAGTTTTATGTCTGAGGTATTAAAAAATTGGACCGTCCACACCAAAACTACAAGTAAACGATTTATTGAGACCATTTCCATTACAAGCAGTCCACTGGCTGACCTGAGCAAAATGTGTACTTCTTCAAACAATGCATAATTCTGAGAACTCTGTATGCATGACTTATTTCATGGTTCTTATTTCAGACACTTGTGCACCTCATCACGGAAAGACAAAGACAGTTAAGAGTTTGATTTTTTGAGTTTATTTATTATTGTTAAATGAAACACACTAATAATTTGATCAAAAATTGTACAAAAATAATAATAATAGTAGATATAATTATGTTTGTCATTGTAGGCAATACATTGTAGGCTATATTTATTGTTACATTGGTCAGTTCATAGTTTTATAAAATTGCTTATCAAATACTATTGCCTAACTAGCTAGTTGGACAACTATCTGCTAGCTAACTAATGTTATGTTTTACTAGTTAACTGCAAGCTGCAAAGTTGGGTTAGGCTAGGTAGCAATGTATACATTGTTGAAAACATTAGCAATGTTCCAGAAATTCTAGTGAGAAGAGGTTGGCATCTGCATCCTTTTGCTCTTTGATTGACTAGGTGGACTCATCTAGTCTTCCATTATAGACTCTCTTTAATTTGATATACTGCATTTTTGAGATGCCAGCAACAGACAGCAGATGGTCATTCAAGACATCAAGACATTCACATTCATTCTGGCATTTCACACAGATCCAAATGTACACTCAAACTGTCTCTTCTGCATCCTCAGTATGAACTCAGTATGAATAATGAATTAAGTTTACTTTCAACTCAGAAATAGGCTACTTGTTACCTCGATACCTTTATTAAACAAGGTCTTTACTCTCTGGTTAATGGCTAATACCAGGCTATCAATGACAACACCAGAGACAACTAGCGTGTTTAGCAAATTGCAAAAGTTCTTGGATTGAGTAAGAAAACTGTGCCCAGCCACCATAGCCACCCTCTTTGAATCCCATCTATCTATTCAACACTGAAAGATGGATAGCAGTTTCCTCAATGCACGTGTTACTGGGGTTCATATACTTTCTTCCCCATAAAACAGGTGTGTCCAATCTTATCCGAGAACAGTCGGTATGGGTGCAGACCTTTGCTGTAGCCCAGCACTAAAACACCCGATTCAACGAATTCACCAATCATGGTCTACAATCAAGACCGTGATTAGTTGAATCAGGTGTTTAGCGCTGGGCTAGAACAAAAGCCTGCGCCCACACCGACCCTTCTCTCATAAGATTGGACACGCCTGCCACAAAAGGAATTAATCAGAATATGATGCGTAAGTGATGGTGCGCAGTAACGAGCGGCTATATTTCAGAGGCTAGGCCTGCCACAAGGATACAAAGCTTGAGCAATTACAGCACAGAAGGATGCCCGTCGGATCTTGCACGCGCGCGGGAAAGCGTCAGCTTGCAATGGCACTTTACAGGCAGCCTTTTTACCACTTTTACAGAGATGGCCTGTCCTTTCCCCAATCATCAGGGATCATCACCCATGCTGGCAGAAGGGAGAGGGGCACCGTGGCGCTCGGCGTCAGTCACTGGGCAGAGTAGCGGGATCCGCCGCGCCCGTCGCCCCCGCTGGGGTTGTTTTTCCGCCGCCTCCGACACGGCCCAGCAGGCGCCAGCCGCGCCAGCGACGCCGGCGCCAATTACAATACTGGAAGTGCCCGTCGTCAGAAATTGGGTTTGATTTGTGCGGGTGGCTGTGACCTTTTCTCCTCTTTCTCGGCCCTCGCGCCGGCTCCGGTTCCGGGAGCCCCTCGCACCTCTTTGTCCTTGTTAAACTCGCTCGCCTCGCTGTTTCCCGCTCTCTCCGCGGTGTAATAGGCCGAGGCGAAGAGCGCCTGTAATGACTCGGCGGAGGAGAGAGAGAGAGGTTTTTTCGCGGTACACGGGAGCAAAAAAAAAAAATGGAACCGTTCTCCATTCAGGGAGATTGATGTGCCCGAGTGCTCGGGTAAGGTCATCCTTTATGTTCCTCAAAAGCGCTCTGCCCCCTCGACTATATTTTTAAAGGAGATTTTCACTGATTGTATTGGAAGACGTTCGAGCTTAAGACAAGCCACTGCTACGTAGTTAATGGGAAGCGTACGAGATTGCCCTTATAGAGGAGCTGTCTCCGTCTACCGTTTACAAGTCAGGGGGCACTGAAAATGACAGCGGTGCAGCGGAATGGCGGGGAGAAAAAAACAGTGCTAATATCTTTCAGACCCATTTCAGCGGCGTGTCGGGCATGGGAAGAGTATTAATGCATGACAGTTTGACAATTTAGTCTCCGGGAGGAGGAGGACTTTTTTTCTCTTTAATCTATATCAGGCTGGTGCTCCGCTGGTAAGCCTGACAGCTCATCTCAAGGCCTGCGCTACAGAGAGAGCTACCAAGGGCTCCTGGAATGCGCGCCAAGCTGTCGCACGTAACACGACTCACAGGGTTTTGTAAGTGAGCATTATGGGATAGATTGGGCTTCCTGTGTATTCACATGGAAGGATTTAGTGGATTTATGACGCATTGGGTATTTATCCCAATCTGCTCAGAGGAAAACAAAATAATGAACACTGTCCGATGCAGTGTGCTAGGCTGATACGTTCAAAGTAGAAGATGCACAACGATCCACACCCTCAGAAAAAAAGGTAACATGTTTTACCCATTAGAGGACACACGCTTGTCACCGTGGCAGTAGCTCTGTAGGGTACTGAATCATACCTTTGGTCAGAAGAACATAATTGTACCCTTGCGAGAAAAAGAATGTTGCTTGCAGCACAAGACTAATTTTCATTCCAATATGGCTGCCAGTGTGAATAAGGATTAATTACCCTACCTGGGTACATATCTGTACCTTTTCCTCAATTTGTACCTTTTTCACTGGGAAAAGGTACAAAACCGTATCATGAAGGATCTTATGTGTACCTTTGAAGGTACAACGAGCACATTTGTAGCCTGAGGAACAAAAGTGTACTCTAATTGTACCTTTATTTATGAGAGTGCAACTGACTGCACTGGGCGTACACTATATTTAATAATGCATTTGTTATTTATTGGTACAAATGCAATATTCAGAGTTCACCTTGTGAGTCACATAGCAGAGACATTTGCCCAGGCCAGCCCACAAAACAGTCCTTACAATTACAACATTATCAAATACAAATCTGTTCTTAAACAACATAATAGAATTACCCTCAGGTCATAAAACATATTTACCCCTTAACTCAAATGAAATCAACCCTCAAACTGAACAAACAAGAGGAAGATTCATGCAGCTTATTAAAAAGACACAAGCGTTATGCAAATTGGGTATTGTGAAATGAACCGTCAAGGGCGGAACGATAACACAGGGCAGGTAGCCCACGAGGCATTGTAGCACACCTCTGTCTGGGTTGCTTTTACGGTGGTGACAAAGCCAGCTCTCTTCCAGTTGCGTTGCAATTTGGACTGCTGAAAGTGACAGTAAAAATCCCCTGCATTATAACGCCTGCAGGCAGAGGAGACGACTGGATGCATTGAGGGGACTCGATGCAATTGGATAACAGAGGGTATAAGGCTACAAATCAGAGCTGGAGACAACTGCTATCCTGTGCTTTCTGGGAGCTAGTCGGCCCTGCAGCCTTTGTTATTCCAGAACAAAGCATTGCTTACCGGAACGGAAAGTTGTCCCGTATATCATTCTGTCAAGAGGCGGTTATAGACAACGTATGCTCCTAGTCTCGGCGCACACATACTAATGGTGATAACCGACCACCCACAGCCTGGTGTCAACATCAACATGAGAGAGCTGCTGAAACAAGATACGGAGACAGGCTACAGACAGCTTAGGCCTGTTAAAGGATTCAATTCAGACAACTTCTTTTGAGAAGAAAAAACCGGAGTGTTCAGAACTGTGTTCAGGTCATAGGGGGACACCTGTTTCCTAGGAAACAGAAGTTCTGTTTCCAGACCCCTCCAGTTCAAACCAAAGTCATCTGATATTACAAAGGCATAGACACGCACTATTCTATAACGTACTGTATATATCTACAATAACATATGATTGAACTACAAAACGCCAATATTAATTGTAGCTATTGTACAACAAAAATGTATTTGTATCAAATAAATATTCTGTATTTATCCTTTCTTCTTTCGTGTATCGCCATCACTGACGGATCTTGACGCTCGATTGCGTTTTGGTCTGCCAGCTTGGCGATTTGGTGGATTTATATCCTTTGTTATATTCAGTATATACTGTATGTAAATATATGCAGACAGTTGTATCAGTGAAAACATGGTGTGGAATGAAGGCAATATGGACTGGCTGGCTGTGCTATCAGTATGAAACACAATAAGCTTAGCTGGCTAGTTACCCAGGCCACTAACTATAGCCAACCATATCAATGAAGCATAGTGAGTAGGCCTAATAATAGCACATTTCGATGCCTAGCTAGCAAGCTATGCCTCATTTATTTCATTATAAGCTGACGAAGCTGGCTAACCAGCACACTGTTACAATGAAACACCTGATGCATAGCTAGCCAGCTATGTTAAATTAAATTCCTGAAGCTTCAGTATGTTACTAAATGTCAATAGTCTGCTATGTCCTGGTGCTTTTCTTGTTGTTTGCAGTTGGTGGCCTTGTAAGTTGCTTTGGACAAAAATGTCTACCAAGTGAATAAATATAATGTAATATAAACTCTAGCAGGGATGCCAAGAAAGTCAGTGCAGGCTTTTGTTGACCATCACACCTGATTTGACACTATATTGGCCAAAAGTTGTCAGTGGACACCCTACTAATTACTGAGTTCAGGTGGACACCTGAGCATCACACCCATTGCCAACAGTGGACACCCTACTAATTATTAGCCATGCACCCATTGCCAACTCCATAGGCAATCTCCACAGACAAACATTTAAAATTCAAAATGGTTCGTAAAGAGCTCAGTGACTTTAAACACGGCACTGTCATAGAATGCCACCTTTGCCACAAGTCAGTTCGTGAAATTTCTGCCCTGCTAGATGTGCCCCGGTCAACTGTAAGTGCTATAACCCCACTGAACACCTTTGGGAGGAATTAGAACGCCGATTGTGAGCCAGGCCTTCTCGTCCAACATCAGTGCCTGACCTCACAGGTGCCTTCCCAGAAGAGTGGCAGCTGTCATAGCCGCAAAGGGGGGTCCAACTCAATATTAATGCCCATGGTTTTAGAATGGGATGTCCAACAAGCTCATATAGGTCTGATGGTCAGGTGTCCACTGACTTTTGGCCATATAGTGTACATAATTAATTTTTTTTATTTTTTATTACTATTTATCCTACGGTAAACACATATATTATTATTTGTTTTATATTCCTATTACCATTCTTCCCAGTTTTTCCTTATTTCCAAGACATGACATGAACATGCATCTCCTGCTACACTTTCATGAGTCAGGCCGAGACAAGAATATAAGAAGGTTTCGCAGTGAAACACTCATTCCATTGTATGCAGAAGGAAACACGTCATATACCTAGTTCATTTGATGGGGGGAGCAGTAAGAAGAAACTACTGTACAAACATGGGGACAGTAAAAAGACATGTTTGAAAGGGAGTCCTTTGTGAAATGACCAAAGCATTCTTTAATCTACTGTGGCGAGGAGGTTATCTGTGGGGTCTGAGAGCCTGGAAATCCAATGCGATCTTACAGCAGGTGGAGGGGCGATAAACACAGCTTTCATTTCAGCCGACAGGCCCGGAGCATGCGGGAGACATGTAATCCTGTCCATTGATTTACCCAGTGGCTATGCTTCGATAGGATCTCCCCCATTTGCAGATAGGTGCAGGACGAGTTGCCTAATCCCTCGGGTTTGTGTCATCAAGAGGAACATTTATTTCAACTGTTTTTTGTTGTTGTTTTTTAATCAGTTTTTTTTTATTTTTTTTTTAACTCTTCTTTTCAGTAATTCACTGGGCATTTGTTAAATGGAGATCAATTATGATTTTTTTAATATATACAGTACCTGTCAAAAGTTTGGGTACACCTTCCATCTGGATTACGTTTAATGGGGCTATTCCTTTATTCTTCAGCAAGATTAGGACCCAAAACACACCTTGAAGTTGTGCAAAACCTATCTTGTGAATGAGGAACGTGAAGGACAACTCAAACTAATGACCTGGCCTGCCCAGTGTCCAGACCTCAGTCCCATAGAACTTGTATAGGTTGAACTGGGCAGAATAGTCAAAGCAAAGCCACCCACAAGTGTCTCTGGGAATTGCTGCAGGAGAGCTGGGAAGACATGTCAGGTGATTTCCTGCTGAAACTTATTAACCAAATGGCCCGTGTTTGTGAGGCTGTTATCAAGCTGTTATCTTGAGGAATCCAAGATTTAAAGCCAATTTAAAATGTTCTTGAACATTGCTTTGAGGTTCCTTATGTTTATTGTTACATGTGTTTTTTGTCATTCTCAAGTATTTACAGAAACTTATACAGTGTAAAACATTGCAATTTATTAAATAAACCTAGTTTCCAGAAGGTGTACTCAAACTATTGACTGGTACTGTATATATACAGAAATCCCTTGTTATTGTGATTTGGGGTTTTGGGATTTATGGTTTTAAGCATTCACACTTGGCAGCATTCCCTATTCACTGTTTTGAAGGGAAAGGCATTGGATTGAAAACATTTGCCGAAGGGAAGTGCAGAACAATCTGTCAGAATAGCTGCATCATATATGTCTCTAAGGGTGTACAGAAAGCAACAGTGTAAAAAATATAAATATAATGGCTATAAGGTCTTGTAAACAAGCACATTGTGTGTAGCACTAATATTTTATTGTATTTCCTGAAGTTAAAGATGTAAATTTCAGGGCCCTACCCTCATAGAATTGTACTGAAATTGAATGGAAGTTAACTCTCCTAACCTCCCGTCTCAGTTTCTTATGAAATGGAAAACGGGGTGAAAGACAAGAAAGAAAGAAAAAAATACCATTGCTTTCAAAAATATGTATGATTCCAAACTGCTTAAATGTTGATATGAATGAGCCATTAGGATATTTCACATCCTGTGTTGTATATACCATAGTATTACAGGTAACATCACCACAACAGAAAGATAGAAATAGCATATTAATATATTAATGAGTCAAAAGGCATTTTGTATAGGACTCATAAAATAACTGTATATAATATATGCCATTTAGCAGACGCTTTCATCCAAAGCGACATACAGAATGATTCCCAATGGGAGTTAACTAGAAAGCACAAATGCACATGAGTGAAATGTAGTGGTAGAGTGCATAAATAGATATGGACAATCCTGAAAATATTAAGACAAAACTTTTTTTTATCTATTTCTAATCATATTAAAGCATAGGTGTCAAACTCATTCCACGGGGGCAGGTGTTTGCAGGTTTTTTGCAACCAATGCACTACACCAGGTGATTTCACTAATTGGCTCACTTCTTCAACCGAGGAGGGGAGCTAATTGAAATGACCCGGTGTAGTGCGCTGGACGCGACAGAAACCTGCGTACCCTCTGCCCTCGATGGAACGAGTTTGATACCTGTGTATTACAGTATTAGAAAAATAAAAGCACATGCTAAGTTTGAGCTATAATATGGAGGAATATATTGAGTTATGAGTACGAGTATGTATTATAAACGAAAGTTATGATTATGAGCGTGAAAGACCACAAATAAACAAAAACCCTACAAGCCCATGTTGCAAACGGAATCAGTTACGTTAGGAAATATATTGGAAATGTTCTCTGTTTTCAAAGATAATTCATTTGTGCAATGCGATGAGAGAAAATTGATGTCATGCAGAGCAGGTGTATCGGGGTGGAAATCTCCAAATCTGTTTTTATGTTCTACATGAGTATGTTTGAAGTACAAAACATAATTTTGTGTCCAATGAAACATGGTTGAGTGCTATTATGTGAAAATGAGGTCAATAGATGTTGTCTGTCTCAAGAGCAGTGGAAAACAAAATCTATTTTATTCCCACGCAAGATTATTACAACAAGAACAAAAATGAGTAGAGAGATTGCGTTTCAAATGACTGAAACTTGCTCTCATCCATATGAGAAATATGAGCAGAATGAATCGATACTGCAAGACTGTGGATCTTCAGGTAACAGCCAAAATAAAGGAAACACTAACATAAAGTGTCTTAATAGGGTGTTGGGCCATGAGCTGCCAGAACAGCTTCAGTGCGCCTTGGCGTAGATTCTACAAGTGTCTGGAACTGTATTGCAGGGATGCAACACCATTCTTCAATGAGAAGTTACATAATTTGGTGTTTTGTTGATGGTGGTGGAAGATGCTGTCTCAGGCGCTACTCCAGAATCTCCCATAAGTGTTCAGTTGGGTTGAGATCTGGTGACTGAGACAGCCAATGCATATGGTTTACATTATTTTTGTGCTTACCAAACCATTCTGAGACCACTCGTGCCCTTTGGATGGGGGCATTGTCATCCTGGAATAGACCACACCCATCAGGATAGAAATGCTTCCACGAGTGTTTCCTTTATTATGGTAGTTACGATACCAGTTTACATGATGCCCTGGATATGGACTGATATGCTGGAAAAGAGCCAGGACATAGCATAACCAGTGTTTCCATGCCTCTATTTAGACTAACATGTTCTGAGGATAAACGCTTGCAAATATTGATTTTTCTTTCTTTGGAAACTGGCACGAGCGGCCTTGTAATTTACAACAGTTTACTAAAGTTTTATTCCGTGAGAAAACCTTGCACCTTCGGGGACTTATCAGCGCACTAAGGGGTCAAGCACAACTGGAGGCTGTCACACGACGGCTATGAGTAATAGAGAGTCACAAAAGGTGAGCGTTCCATTCACACTGGCTGCTTGAACGTTCTATCACTCATTGTCACACCGAGAACTTGAATTAACTTAATCAATTGCTTCAGAAATAATGATTGTCGTGAATGAAAAATTAAGCCATTCTATTTGATCTCGCATGGATATAATACACAACAAATGGAACACCAACCTAATCCTCCTTTAAAAAAAGAAAAGTATAATGGACCAAAAGAATATGAAAAGGCTGCACAAAGTCAGAGAGAAGGAGAGTGATAATAGATGGAGATGACCTTAGACGTGTATAACTTCTGACATTTTCCCTCTTGCTGGCATTATGTTCTTCAATAGCACCCCCTGAATTTTAATTAATTGAGTAAACTTAATTTTGTTTTAAAGTGCTCACTGAAAATGTTCCATTGTCTAGAATATTTGTTGACTCTGAAGATTGATCTAAGCTGCAGTACACTCCATAGCAAGGCTGGCACAGGAGGAAAGCTCATTTAGTTATGAGACGCACATTTTCCCGCAAATAATATTCATTTATTCATACATTTCCTGCTTTTTATTATTATGCTTCGCCACTGAGTCATTTGATGAATGCCGCGGTTTGCGCACGCTTTCCTTCACCGATACATTCTCGGTTACAACGTCATTACGCAGGCCGACCACACAAAACTCAATTAGCCATCTCGCAGGGCTGAATCACCCATTTGATCAGCCAATTACTTTGAGCAAATGTATGATTTAGCTCTGAATCCTAGCTGATGGGGCCTGTGATTTACGTCCCGTCTCCCCCACCCGCTTAAAGCAAACCGAGACCAAAATCACACTGCAATGACCAGGTCCTGTTTTCAACAGAGAGGTCACATGAATGACAAGTGTGATGCCATTAACCTGCCAGCCACACTGTGCGGCTCTCTTGGGTACAGTGCGTTCTCCGGCCGAGGCACAACTGTTTTATGACTTGCCTGTTTCTTTGGGCTATGGCCCAGGTCCAATCTTACAGCAATGTGGTTTGCATCAATTCTGAGTGAGACAAATTAAGCAATATCCAATCAACAAAAAAGGGTAAGAATCAGACAAAAGGCCATGCATGCTGACATTTCTTTCCATAAAAGCTGGGCACAACCTAATGTCTGTTATGCGTATATTGAATCTGGTCACATGCCTGAGTCTGTTTTTAGTCTCCAGGACAATTATGAATGATCATACTGTACAGTGATGTACTCAGCTACATGCAATTTATTGACATTAATAAATGGACAGATTTTCTGATCTGCGTTTAACGAGACCGGGTAATCGTGTCCTTCCCGTTGTCGCATTGTTGCCTGAACATCGCTGAGAGCCTGAAGGTCGCAGTCAAAACAAGGTCACCGCAGCCACTCACCGCACTCACCTGCAAGCTGCTGCACCAGCTACCGTTGGTCCTTCTGACTGCTTCCCAAGTGCCATAGGTCTTCCAGGCCTAATGGAGGCGTCGCACAAATCCTGCGGCACCATAACCTGAAAGCCCAGGGTCCCCAACCCTGGCCCCCAAAATCCCCAGGGTCAGCAAGAGACTCAAAACCCACCTTTCCACTCCACTACCACTGAATTCTGTACATCTACCCAATTGTCATAACCACTGTCTACTTGCTCAACACTTCTTGTATATGTATCCCTGCCTACTCATTTAATTAAAATTACAAAATTAAAAAAACTACTAACCTTTTCCTTCCCAGTGTTGCAGGTATGGTACGCAGCTGCCTACAACGATGTCTATCGCTGTATTACTGCACTGATCTCTTGAACTATGATTGTTCCTACCTTGTATTAATGCACATGTTGTAAGTCTCTCTGGATAAGAGCGTCTGCTAAATGACTAAAATGTCATGTAAATGTAATGCAGCAGGGTATTTTACACCTCAAAATGAGCGACCATCTTCAGACCCAAGAGACCAGGTGAGGTGAGTTAAGTGGGCAATCGGCTGCTTTAATTGGTCCATTTGCTTGTAAGTCGCTCTGGATAAGAGTGTCTTCAAAATGCCTAGAGGTGAATGTAAATCAATTAAGTGTGGAGCACCTTGACAACAAATACCAGCATACCCTGTGGCTCTGCAGGTTGGGGACTCTTGCTTTTAAGCTGTGAACAGGAATTACAAATCGTTCAGAACAAACAAAACAAACAGTCACCCAAATAAATAAATATTACAGAGCTTGTTAACTGTTTCAGAGCACACCTGAAAAGGAAAGTGAAAATCCTCCATGATTTGAGATGTAAATTCTGAAAGCCAGTGACATGCCTACTCATTTTCTTTCTTTTTTTAAGAAATTGTTTCAGATTTTCTCCCATTTTAGTAGCCAATCACACCCTCTCTTTTTCATGTCAATCTCCCCTCGTATTGTGAGTTTGCTTCTGTAGCCCTGTGCCCGGCAGTGACAAAGGTGAAGCGTCATCTCCTCCGAGATGGCACTCGCCAAGCCGTCGACCATAGCTCTGGTGCTCCAGAGCCATTCCTGTATGCAGCAAAATCATGTCGTCTTCCCGCCCCCCTCCCTGGGGCGGATAGCCAATCGCCGCCCCCTGGTGGCAATCCCGGCCAGAGCCCACCACGGGTGGTGGAATCGAACCCCGGTCGCAGTGGCCAGCGTTGAACGTTGTAACCGCTATGCCTACTCATTTTAATGTTCCTTTCGCTAACTAGCTAACTAGTGCGCATGTTGGAAAGATCAGAAATTGAGCAACTCCATTTATGACGTTGGTGGAGACGATCACAGTCAGCGGTGCCAAGCGCTACGTTTTCCACACGGTCCATTTCAAGCAAGCGTAGGAGTCGGCCATTTCACAAGGGCCTGTCATTCCACAAAATGCAATTTTCCCAATTTGGACATTTGTTCATCGCTACCATTGACGTTGTCGTTCAAGCCAAAGGTAGCTTTAATACAGCATTTGGGAGTGAAACGAATGGAAACAATGGATTTCATTGATTTGCTCTGCTATAGTCATCTGCAGAGTTCACGTAAAGATTGACCTTTCCTGCAATTGCAAGCATATGGGATGGGTTCCTTTGGAAATCCGACAGTGAAACACTTCTTCACAAATGTGTTTTTAAATTTGCATTGCATGAAGCTTTTCCTGTGATTTCATTAGAATGGATATGCCCAGAATATAGAATACAGGGGTCTACTTACTAAAATCTCTAGAATAGGGGTGTACTTACTAAATTCTCTATAATAAGAGTATATAGAGAATAGAATAAGAGGAATGATTCCCTATAACAAGTGAAGAGAATAAGCTGTTGTGTGCCATTATTCACAAAATAGAAGTTTATTTGCATCTGTGTGTGATTGCCATGTGGGCGTTTGTGTGTGCACACGCTGTGCAGGAAAAGAACACAGTAGATGTTTCGTTGCTTTGCTGTCTGTGCAGTTGATATTGTTATTTAAAAACCACATGAACTTTTAGACAATGCAATTTTTTTTGCATCCCCCCCCTTCCCCGCGCAAGTATTTTTATCAAGGCAAGGCTGAATCCAAGAGAAATGAAATTGTGGACAGAAACGCACAGATAAAGCAGAGACATTATCAAAACCCACAACCACTCATTCAAAACAAAGATCAGTCTGATCACGCGTCCTTCACAGCTTATCAAAGCGGGCGGGAGGGAAAAAAATAAAAAACAAGAGGGAATAATATGGAGATGCTATCGCTGTGAGATGCCATCAGTCACCGCCTGCTTCTGCCACAACAACAGGCAAAAAAAAAAAAAAAAAAAAAAGCCTTCTTCTCTTTCCGCCATTTTCCTGCGCTCGTATTGAGCCAACAGTGAAGGGTGAAGGATCGGCGGGTGCCTGTTTTGTTTTCTTTTCATGGCTCTCCTCATAGCGCAGATGCACTAAACCCACTGCGGGGCACGCGACGATCACAAACGGCAGCATCTGCTTCCCTCCGTCCCAGAGCTTTATGCGACGCCCACACGCACGATGATTGACAGGCCAGTGGATGCCTAATTGGCATAATGGAGGGCAATTTGGCGCAGGGAAAAGAAAAGGGCAACACCCAGCTCTGGGAAAGCAGCTGCGATCCTGTTTCAGCCGACGGCTCAGCTGGGGCGGACGCGCGCACTGCGTCTGAGGTAATGAAACATCTAATCAGGGATGAGGAAGTATCGCGCAACCACCGCCACTGCTAGAGGAGCAGCACAGTCCCTGCACCCTCGTGTTGCATCTTATCGGCGTGTGGCCGACAAGGTCTGGGACAGCCATCGATGCTATTCGGGCGGCAGGGTTTTTATGTACAGGAAATGTCCTGGGTTCATACTGTACTGGTTCTTTGCATCTCTGCGTTGAAGTTTCACATTGAACTTATGATCCCAGTTTTTCACGCCAATCACTGCCAATGTTGCAGATGAGCTGACTTCCCTCTCACACAATAACAACTGAATAGATGTGTGCTGTTGAGCAGTTGAGTTATCTACTTGTATCTGTTCATGTTGTGTACTGCTGTGGGGCGTTTAGCTTGCATATTCCTTTAATATAAAAATACTTCACTGACACCTAGATACTTGAACTCTGCGTTGCACTACGATGTTCTGTAAGTGACTCAGGATGTGGGTATCTGCTATATAAATGAATATATATAATATAAATAAATGAGCCAATAAATAGAATGAAAGTACAGGTACTAATGAGGCCTCTAATGTTATTGCAGCTTCTGCTATAACTTCTAAAACCATAATCATAATCTCTGTTGTTATTAACAACAGGAATAGTACCACTGCTACTAATTATAACACGGTTCGTGTGAAAGGCCTATCTGCTGTAGTCTCTCAAGTCAAAGACACGGTCTGTCTCACAGTGACTGCTGTCTGACGGGCATCTGGCTGAACTCCTTCCAGAGGAGAGAGCAGGAGGCACATTCTCTCTGGCTCTCTGGGGTTGAGGGGACGTGAGCGGGGCACAGCCATGCTGACATCATGCAGGAGACCCATGGACAGAAGGAGCACACACACACACACACACACACACACACACACACACACACACACACACACACACACACACACACACACACACACACACTCGGCGGCCCAATTAGATAATGTGAGAACGGTCATTACAATGGGCCCCTTCGACAGACAGCAACCCTCTCATTTTCCCGTGATTCACCCTCTGTTTGGTGATTCTGCTGGTGAATACAGTTCAACGACGGCAATTACACTGATGTGGAGGGAGGGGGAAAAAATGAGAAAACACCACTGCTTTCAATTCATGCTAATACCAGGCTTTCCATCTGAGAGGCTCAGATCTGGAGACTCCTACACACAGACACACACACACACACACACCTCATCGATCCACACCCACGCACAGCATTGTCAAACTGTTATTTTATGCTCTGGTTCATTATTTAATGTTTATGATGTTTTTTTTCTGACAAACCTTGCAGTTGGTGCTCAGCCGCTCTTGTCCTCATCATCTAACAATAGTAATATTAATAATAAACCAATGCTGCATCCCTCATATTCCCCACCACTTGCATTAATACAATTATTAGCAGTTTTATTAGTAGTGGTAGTAGTAGCAGTACTATTTGTGTTGTTGTTTTTCGTTGCCGTTATAATAGACATAAACATATAGTTGATCAAATATAATTTCATGAAATATGTACGTTAATATAACACGCTTGAATATATCTGAATATTTTCTCCACATACAGCTTGGCTTAAAAGCTCAAATTACTGCGCCTTCTTAAAGTAGCCAATGTCAATATAATTTGTTAGCGCCTTTCTTCCCGACGAGGTGATGTAATCATTGTACCAGTCTATATTTGGGATTTCCTTCTCTTTTTTTCTCATCCGCCTGCTAAGCAAACCAGTGCCCTGTGCGAAACGAAGGAATTCTCCAGGGTGCTGAAACTACTCTCACTCCGAGGCATCTGCGGGTGACGGCTCCATCCAAGCGAGGGGGACGAACACCGCGGACACACCCGCTGGTGCTTATTGGGCAGAGCGCAGCGGAACGTCACACGAAGAAGAGCTGCTCGACCGTGCTGATGAATTATAGATGAAAGGATATATGCATATTTGGCACCGACAGCCACAGCCTCTTCCGATAACAACACTGCGCTGTCGGACTCTCGAACTTCAGTTAATCCGCGTCGACTACAGAGGACGCGATGCATCCAGAGCTCCGCTGATTCAGGACCATTCTTTCCACGAAGCATCCCGTCTGCAGAAGTAGAACCCTACTCCGGCGCCACACAGACACCATCGAGACACGATGCTCGAATTTAGCAGAGATGGGGCAACGGTCACCTTAATATTGCTGCACGCCTTGGTTGCTGCGACTGGAGCCGCAGAAGAAGGTATTTTTACAAATCATTTTCTGGTTCAGTTGCACGAACAGAGTGACGAGGAAGCCCACCATCTTGCAACGGAGCACGGGTTTGACAGCGCCCGAAAGGTAAGGAGACGCCACCAAAAATTGTTATGTTCAACCGTCAAATTAATTTTAAAGTTTCCACTGAAAACGGAAGAAATAGGGTTGTTCACATTCATATGTGGAATTGTGAGTTGACTTCTACAGATATGTGTTTCCACGCGCCATGTATAGTTTCTGAAATCTGTGAAAATAGCCTTTTTAGTAGCAAAAAAATTATAAACGACGTTTTACACGGGAACAGAATAAAATGCAATAGAAAAAAATCATATAAAAGGCACCTTATTGGCCTGTGTTATGCCATTCCATATCAAGTTCATAATTCATGAAACAAGTAAGTGGTTGGGGCATTTTAGCGACATAGTCTGTAGTATAGACTTGTATAATATAATGCTGACATTATATACATTGATGGATATATTTCTGTAAATTAAAAAGAGAGTTCTGCACAATATAATTCTATATTGTTGCCCTGTTTATTTTTAACTGCATGTAATTACAAGTGATGCATGTGTTAACTGTGTTTTTATTATTAAAAGCTTAATTCACATATCCAAATGTGGGTTTTTTTGGGGTGTTTTTACATTTTTGGCTAATGTAAATAAATGTTCACATCAACCAGGAAATGTTCAGAGATCTTCAAGGGAAGTAATACAATTACAAACAATTATTTTTCAATTCTGTGGAGAATCAGAACCTTCTGAGTCAACAGGTTTTTAAAGATTCCCATGGGACTCACAGTGCAGTCAGATAATTGAAAAACTCACAACAACCTGATGGAAGACCCCTGATATGTGATATCAGTTAAAAAAACATAGACACGTCAATGAACGAACTGTTTAATATGACTATTGTTTATTTCTTCACCTACTAAAAATACCCTCCATCAATACCTCCCTCCATCAATAAGACCATAAGTCCAGCCAAAAAGCCACCTCTCGCAGAGGTGCTGTTGTCATTGACAGAGTGACTCCTAGTAATTGATTACCCTTCATGCCAAAAGACTTACAGTATATTGACTGTTTGTTTTTCTATTCGTCCCCTTAAGGGGCTTAAAGAACAGCGTTACACTATTTGAAAATCAAGTTTATTTTTGTAATCAACGTAAAATATATATATCTGACAGGGTTTTCTTTGAATACGCCAGCAATAATTCCATGTTTACGTCTTTGAAACTTGCCTTCTTAATCCCCTGTGTCAAATCCAGTGTACGCTGCACCATGCTGAGGGAGCTATATTTACCACAATCTAATGCATCTTTTCACAGACGGCAGCTCCCCTGGAGTAGGAAACTCACTGCTTGGTGCACCTTGAGCTAAAAGCATGTAGCTCAGTCCCCATCCAGCACGTTGTTCTATGATGGCTCATTTTAAGCGTAGCACCAGCCAATGTTTTTAGCGACGTTTCTGAATTTCATCAACTTCTTGACAGAAATCCAGGGAGTCGGTTAAAAGCCAGTCTTCCGCCTTCCTTTCGCACCTTTCGAATGCTAATTTCTCCCCATGGAGTGCACCCTTGTGGCGGGGGTTCAAGTCGTTTGCAATTGGTCCTCTTATTAACGGCTCGCAATATTCACCGTGGGCGTTCGTATGCTAAAAGCCATGAAGCTCGATTTGTCAAGTGAAATGATCACTCTGACAGACTGACAGAGGAATGTGCTCGGTGTGGAATGAATCACGCCACTCGCTGGACTGTGAGATGGGGCAGAATGCAGTGAGGATTTCAAATGTAGGATCCATCTGAACTATTTTAAATCCCTGCCCAACCCCCTCACCCCCAATATACTGTAATATTTCATTAACATCAGGCCCACAGATCTGTTCACAATAATTACATTCAAACCCACCACCTTGCACCCAACACCTTCCCAACCATCACAACGTCATAAGGAGAATTTTCCTTCCATCAATTTGCCCAAGGAAAACAAGGACTTATTGTTTCCTGGGGTGATTGGTTTTGGTTGATGTTGCTGCTTAGAGATGTTGCTGCTTCTGTGATATTCACCCTTCTCCAGCAAAGCATTTGACTCTGTCTCCCCCCCTCCCCACCCCAAAGGTCCCCTTTGCAGAGGGACTTTTTCACTTTTACCCGAAGGATGTACCTCCCGCCAGAAGGAGGCGCAGTCTCCAGCACAAGCGCCGTCTGGAAAAGGACCACAGGGTGAGTCTCCCTCACATCTGGTTCCCATAGAAACGAGCCATTGGTGAGGCGATGGTGAATCCGAAGACTGTTTCTATATTTGTAGCTGACAGTACAGTGCCCTTAGGCAACAATGGTAGTAATTAAATTTTGTCTTTATTGTCTCAATATTTTAAAGAAAGGTGAAACCTGGGCACAAAAATAATGGTAACCAAAACACAGGAACAACTCTAAAAGTTTTTTTTTTTTAACATTTTCATAACAACCTATTGTGTCCAAATGAAATCTAAGCTTTTAACAACCGCTGAAACGGGAAATGTGAAAGCTATCAGCACGGAACGGAGGCTCAACTCCCCAAGCAATAAGCTTTGCAAAAATACAACACGAAAAAACCTCATGTGCTCTTCCAAAAATAAAATCTGTTTTATATGTAATGATCTCTTGCTTCAACTGACTTTGAAAACAAGCCTTTGAAAACAAATGCCTTTGTTCAAATATTTTGGCCATGTTACCAACAGAATAATTTTAATGTAAACATGTGTGTGAAGACCATACCTTCTGAAAGGTAGATTCAGAGGAAGTTGTTTTTGGCTGATGAAATCGACCTGAGGTGCTGAGTAAAGTATAAGTCGGTTATCAAAGAATATTAGACACTTATAGCACCTTCCTTTCCCCGAGGACTGTCTGTCCAGCCAAGCTTTGCCCATTACAGAAGCAGCGTTACTGTTGCTTAACATATGGGATGTATCAGATAGTTAAGCTGAACTCGGTTTTGATTGTTTCGCATAATTCACAGATAAAGATTATCCGTTAGCAGTGGAATCCTTTGTGCGTCATTGCGTCTCCTGTACCGTCGCTCACTTTCAGCACGTGGAATCAATTTAGCGGTTAATGAAAAAGAAAAACAATTGGATCTCCTGTTCTCCGTGCCCTTGTTAAAATCAAAATGACCTAATGGCTTTGTTGAAACTTCAATTATGGGATTTGACTTGTAGAAAGGTAATGTCGCCACATTAGACAAAACTAAGAAGTTCGCTCCAGATAAGTACATCTACCAAAATAAATACATAAAAACGAATCACTTAAGAGACTCAGGACCATTTTTAGCCTAAAGGTTAATTCTCTGCCTTGTGCATTAGTGCCCCGCTGGCTGAAATGATTGTATCTTCCTGATGTAGAAGTCATGGTTCCCATGCGGACACTTTGGTTCCTATGTGAAGTACTGTCACAGGAGCATGTACAGTTAAGAACCGTTTTCGACAAATTAGGCGCAGACAGCAGTCTCTTGATTGCGAAAAGATTTAATACGTTTAATATAGTGCTCAGAGTTCATTAGAGTCGTGCTCTACCGCAGCAAACAGCACACAGCGAGGCAGCACACGCGCGCGCACTCAGGCTAAAGCTACGCTCTTCCACCAAATTGATCTACCTCAGCCAGCGTTGACCTTTCCCCCCCCCCCCAGGCCTTGTTTTTGTGTCGTGAACAAAGGAGAGACAAAGACAGAAAGGGGAAAAGCATGACGCAGTCCCGGAAGATAACGAGCGTTCAGTCACCCAAAGAGTTCTAAAGGGCACGTCGGGGGCCATGACCCCCCGGGAGAATGGGGCCTGGAGCCGTGAGCTGAGGACATCCGTACGGTTTCTGCGATGACGCCGCATGCCCGCGCGAGATCGCAGCGGCCACGCGCTTCGCTTGTCTCTGCCCCGGCGGATTCTCGCGCACCAGGTCATTAGGCACTGTAAACGTTCGACGATCGACAAACAGGAACCAGCTCGTTTATTTTGTGCATGGACTGGTGCCATGAAAACCCATTTGAATACCCAATGGGAACCCATTACACTCTAAAAACGTCTGATACCATCCCCAGAATCCCCCTCCCAGGGGGGATGAAAGCTGCACCCCCCTTTGAGCAGTGGAATCATTAAAATTGTAGCAGCTTCTCAAAATTGGTTGTAGTTCATGATTCACTCAGGGTTCTCTTCCCACAATCATGATACAGCACTTCACATTACGTGGAGCACCGTTTTTTTTTCAATTTTCACTAAGCTCAAGCCTTTTTTAATGATTTCTGTGCTTCCTGTATGGTGGAAGTTGAAAAAATCTTATGCCTGCCTGTGTCCACTTCACTTTCATCTCCCAGTTGGCTAGCTAACATCATGGCTACGGTACCTAGGTATAAACTCAAAGAACAAAGTGAGCGGATGCCACGATGCCTAGAAGCGGACGCCTCAAAGTAGAGTTCATTACATGATATGAAAAAGAAGGGGAAAAAACGAATGAATCACCCCATTTTTCTGAGAGATTAATTTTTTGCAGTTTCTGAAAGCAAGATTGTAAGTATCTTGTTTTTTTAAATGTTTTCCCCCAGTAATCCAAAAGCAAATCACTTCCCCCAACCCCCCTTCCCTCCTCCCTAAGTATATCTCTGTTTAATTTCAAAATTAAAATACCCAATAAATCTCGAACAAGCAAACAAATAAAATGCACCCCGGCCTTAAATTTGTTATTGAAAAGCTGAGTTAAAAATGCTTCGCCCCTTGCCTGGGCTCTCAGGAGTGCTCCACCATCATCTGCAAAGAAAACCCAAAAAACAAACAGAGACAAGGACCTATTTGTGCTTTTCCCTCTGTGCTCAGAGAGGCAAAAAAAGAAAGAAAAACATCAAAAAAACATTTCCAGTGGCAGAAGGGAGGGGTGGATTATTGATTTAGTTCCTGTTTACTTCCCGGTCTGGGTAAATTTTACTCGTGCCATCTTCACAGAAGCTCACTTTAATTGTCTTGAGTCGCTGGGGAGTGTTTCCATTTCATTTTTTGGTATTTGGTTAGAAATACAGCCAATTAAGGGGACACAACGAGGACAACAGGAGCAAAAACTGGTATCGAGCAGACACAGAGTTGACATGGTTAGATCAAAATGGGGTATTGTTAGGCTATACTAATCAAAGATAACTGAACAGGGGGACATGAGGACTTATAATAATAATAATAATATACGGCATTTAGCAGACGCTTTTATCCAAAAGCGACTTACAGTAGTGAATGCATACATTTTCAGTATATGTGGGCCCCAGTGGGGATTGAACCCACAACCTAAGCATTGCCAATGCTGTGCTCTACCAACTGAGCCACAGAGAACCACCCACTTATAAATATTAATGTTACAAAAACATATGAGGAATTAAAATAACAACAGGCATCTATAAGTAGTGATGGAACATGGGGCTGTTTGCATCTAGCAATGATGCCATCGCTCTCTTTCTGTCTGACGCAATCTAGCAACAACACAATCAGTCTCTTGCTGTCCAACGCTGTCTAGCAATAACACAATCAATCTCTTGCTGTCCGACGTGATCTAGCAATGACAGAATCGGTCTCTTGCTGTCCGACATGATCTAGCGACGATGTGATTGGTCTCTTGTTGTCCAATGCGATCTAGCAATGACAGAATCGGTCTCTTGTTGTCCGACGTGATCAAGCAACAATGTGATTGGTCTCTTGTTGTCCAATGTGATCTAGCAATGACAGAATCGGTCTCTTGTTGTCTGACGTGATCTAACAACAATGCGATTGGTCTCTTGCTGTCCAACATGATCTAGCAACAATGCGATTGGTCTCTTGCTGTCCAACATGATCTAGCAACAACACAATCGGTTTGTTGTTGTCTGACGTGATCTAGCACCAACGCGATTGGTCTCTTGCTGTCCTTCTCACCGCCGTGTAGCACAACCGGACTCCAGGGTGTTACCGTGACCGCTGAGAGTGAGACAGATGGAAGGCACGGTGAGGTGACGGCGTCTACTAAGTGACTAAGAGACATTTCTGTGCCGCTATGCTGTTACATTGGAGGCTTCATCATTCCTGCTGAAAACTTGTGTGCAGAATCTTTAGACATTGCTGCCAACAGGCATTTCTCCAGTTAGCAACCACATAATCTCTCACCTCTCACTGGAGAATGAATTTATGGCTTGGAAACTCAAGGCAAAATGTCAGACAAAATGACCTTGCTTCCTTGCTGATCAAACTTTGAAAACTTTAGATATTGCCAAAATTCGAAGATGGTCATGCAGATCCCTGAGAATTCTCCCGCAGATCCGCAAACATGTTACTAACAAAAACATCCAATCATATGAAAGTTGATATTTTTTCAGAAATTAGATAAAAATAGAGGCAACTGCCAAAATGACCAACACCAACATAAAGTGTCTTGATAGGGTGTTGGGCCACCACAAGTTGCCAGAACAGATTCAATGCGCCTTGGAACATATTCTAAGTGTCTGAAAATCTATGGGAGGGATGCATCACCGTTCTTCCATGACAAATTCCATAATTTGGGTGTTTTGTTGATTGTGATGGAAAACACTGTCTCAGGCTTCGCTCCAGAATCTCTGGTGCATGAGAAGGCCATGGTATACAGTTTACATCGGTTTCACGCTCACCAAACCATTCGGTGACCACTCGTGCCCTGTCGATGGGGCATCATCATCCTGGAAGAGACCACTCCCATCATGATATAAATGCTTAACCCTAGGGTGAAGGGGATCACTCAGAATGGCTCCCTTGCCCTTAAAGGTGTTGAGTGGACCTAAACCATGCCAGGAATATGCAGCCCACGCCACAACAGAGCCACCAGAACCCTTATTTACTCAGGTGTTTCCTTTATTTTGGCAGTCACCTGTAGATCTGCAGGAATTTTACCGGAGTCACGCAGGTCTGCTTGTTTCCCACAAACACTCCGGGGGTCTCACCCCAGCGTTCTGACTGCTCTGTATAATTCGACTCTTCGGAAGATGCTAAGCTCATGGGCGGTGAGTGCGATTGTAATGCCGGCGTCATCTCCTCCCTGAAAGCCGCGTGCTGAATTACCGGCATCAATCTGGGGCGGCGAGACAAAAGGAACGGGATGAAGTTTATCTCCTAACCTGTGCTCCTCCGCCCGTCTCCAAATGGAAACATGCAAGGGTGGGGGGGGTAATCACGCTCGCATTTCATAGATAAAAACCAGCACACAATGCGCTGGATAGTTAAGTAGCATGGAGATACTGAAAGGCGGAAACCAAACATCTCATGCATGAATCTTTTTTTATTTTTTGGGGGGGTTAACGCTATCCATTAGAAGAAAAGGACCAGAGTAAAAAAAGAAATGAAAGAAAATTTGTATCATTGGTATTTTGTATAATTTCTGTATAATTAATTCAAAATTTGATTTGTATAATATCTGTCATTTCTACGCGGTCACAACAGTTTGAGGGTAGGCAGCCCTTGACCACAGAGTCATAGATGTTCTGCTGATTGTGCTGGACCAATCATTTGGCTAATTGAAGACAGGTGACCTTGTAATCAGGTCACTATTGATTTGAGTGTTGAGAAAATCAATACAATTGTAGTACTCTGGGATAAAGGATAGGTTACTTTCTAAAAGACAGCTGCTGTCAGAAAGAAAGCCCAACCCTTGCATGTGACACCAAACCAAGGGCCTGTGCTTGCTTGCTGTATACGAGCTCTGGGATTTTACAACCCTGGTATAATTTCACCCATGAAAAAGCGCCAACAAGCAACCCTCTGCACCAGGGTGACTCAAATCACGGTCCTCATGGCCGAGGCGCTGCTATTCCACCCTCCCTTTACCTGGGAGTCAGGTGTGAAGAGACCCTGGCCAATCATTCGCACTAATTGTTCAATTAACTACCTGAGAAGAAGGGAAAACCAGGACCGGATTTGGATTCACTAACCCTGCTCTACACCAGTGGTTCTCAATCCTGGTCCTGGAGAGAAGCAGGGTGCACTGGTTTTTGTTTTCACCTTTAAATCAGCAACCGACTTAGACACAAGAAACCAGCTGAGGTGAGTTAATTATGTAATAACCGCTTTAATTGATTGATTAAGAGCTAAGTAAGAACTAAAACCCACAGACCATGCGGACCAAGGCCTTCCCCTCCCCAGGACCAGGATTGAGAACCACCGCTCTACAATGAATGATTTTACAATGGGGTTATTCAAATCCGACCCACAAATCAAAGTTCGGTTCTGGTTTTCCCATCTCTCAGCTAGTTAACTGAACAATTACAGCAATTGATTGGCCAGAGTGTATTTACACTTGGCTCCCAGGTAAAGGGAGGGTGGGAAAACAGCAGTGCTCAGCCCACGAGGACCGTGATTTGAGTAACCCTCTTTTACAGACTCAGGATCACCTTGTTCATTGGCTGGTAGACACATCCATCATGGGACCGATTTAAACCTGTAGAGACGGTCTTGTACCTGCCAGTTCCTTCCTGCATTTATTTCCCTGGCAACGTTAGCCATTAATTTTTATTAAAAAACATTTTTATTGTACATCCTCAGGAGAGCACTCCACAGCTTCGAACTAGAGGACTGTGGTCTTGTGACGCCACATTTTTATTAGTTTCATTAATTTATAAGCCATTTATTTGTATTTATATTTTAAGCCTTTATTGAGCTTGGTTATTTTCCCATATGGGTCATTTAAAAAAAGGATTACTCAAAATGAAGCAGGTGGCTGCATGGTCACATTAGCATTATGACTTAGCTGATGGTGTATTTCAGTGGTACTGTATCATTAAATATATGCCTTGCCAGAGTGAGCCCGACTGGTTGTATTATTCTCATACAGACTCTCTTGTTACCTCTGGATTATCGATACCAGTCACAGAGTTTCTGTTTTCACCTTAAAAAAATGAAACCAATGTACGCAAACCTGATGTTTTGTAAAATGTTGATTGTCTCTGGCTCTGGCCAATCAAATTATCATTTAAATGTTTTTTGTCCATAGTCAGGGCACAGATGTGGTCTGCACAGTAGTATCCCACAAAGACAAGGCCTAACCTGACCTTACTGCTATGACAACATGCACATTTCTTTGAATTGTAACACTAGTTTTAAGCTTCCTGTTTTTTTGCATGGATGTAACAAGCACACAAAACGAATGGCAAGCTTCTATGCTAAATTATATTCATCAAAACACTTTCCCAAGGTTTATATTGTCGTACACATTGAATTACATGGTCATTCTAACTGCCATATCATAATTGTTAGGTACAGAAGTAATGTGTATCAAGAGGAAAAAAAACACATTATTGTCTTTAAGATATATCTTCTTCTTTTTTTGGCATGTATCTTATGTGTGCAACTATAGTTAATGGTCGGCTCACCCTTTGACTTCCCTGCAAGCAAAAATCTAAAACAATGGTTGTCCACATAATCAAATTATTGTTTACTCGGCTCTGTCTAATATAACATAATGTCATTACAGTCACTGTTTCCAGAAATAACATAGATTTAATAACAGCTTATTAGAATTGATGAGGGCAGTATAGCTTCAAGGTTTTTTTGAAGACAGATGTTTCATGAGGCAAAATTCAATCAGAATCGAGTGAGGGGGTCACATTGTTAGCGTCACTTTTTAGCATTTTTTTGTTCCCTCTACATTGTTTTATCATATAAGGGGACAGAGGGGCCACTAATTTAATAAGCAAGGCAAGAATGCACTTTAATAATTGAATTTGCAGCGTGGCACAGGAAGTCATTCTGTACCTGCAGCTGTTTTGTTCTCACATTGTG
Source organism: Aldrovandia affinis (assembly GCA_029706075.1). Classification (NCBI taxonomy): domain Eukaryota; kingdom Metazoa; phylum Chordata; class Actinopteri; order Notacanthiformes; family Halosauridae; genus Aldrovandia; species Aldrovandia affinis. Next base: position 1,361,750 of record JAINUG010000129.1, read on the forward strand.
TGTGTGTGTGTGTGTGTGTGTGTGTTTGACTGTCACTGGTAAACCTATTAATTTGGCTGAAGCCTCTCTCCAGAGGAGCGTGAGAATTCTGGAGCTTATAACTGTCTTTTACTGGAGCAAAAAGCCCAAATTCTCTCTTTGGGCATGCCAAATACGATTTAGGATCCACTACCACTAAGCTCAATTAATAATGGCCACTGAAAAAACGTGTTATTTAGTCCATTAATTACCCATCAGCAAAATTCAAGAGTCCTCCTCAGAGTGAAACGTGACACAGTTTCACCACGTCTCACCCATGTTTGTTATTCTGTAATCCTAAAATGGAACTCCGTCTTTGTGGCCCTACTTTAACTTTGAGGAACAATTTCAAATAAGTTATATTCCTTTTCACAACTAACATTGGCATAACATTTTGTTTGTTTCAGCTTGATACGGGAGGAAAATATTGTTCAAGCAATTAAAAATATATTTTGTTATTCTGTGATAAGGCCAAACTGTACACATTGCCAGTAGGAATTATCTTCGGTTTTTACATTTAATTGCAGTCATCCACTGAATTTGGCACTTACGAAAATATTTTACACCAGGCAGGTCATATGCGATGTCTGTTTGACTTGCAGCTGCCACTGTTGAGTCTGAAGGGATTCAAAGACTCCAAAAACAGTATTATTATGCCCGAGGAGAAACCACAGTGCACTGAGCATGGGTTGACTTTGTTCTTAGCCACATGCAATGTTTCAGTAAAAATATATACTTTTTATCTTGGTACCTCTATTCATCCTGTGTACCAGCCACACTGAAAGTAAACACTTGAGTAAATTAAGGGTTGTGGCGGATCTATTATGGTGTGGGGTGCATTTTCCTGGCATGGTTTAGGTCCACTTGACCCCTTAGAGGGAGAGGCAAACGCCAATAAATACAAAGCCGTTCTGAGTGATCACCTCCATGCTATGGTGAAGCGTTTCTATCCTGTTGGGAGTGGTCACTGAATGGTTTGATGAGCATGAAAATGATGTAAACCATATGCCATGGCCATCTCAGTCACCAGATCTCAACCCAATTGAACACTTATGGGAGGTTCTGGAGCGGTGCCCGAGACAGCGTTTTCCACCACCATCAACAAAACACCAAATGATGATAATTTCTCATGGAAAAATGCTGTTATATCCCTCCAGTAGAGTTCCAGACACTACTGGAATATATGCCAAGGCACATTGAAGCTGTTCTGGTGGCTCATGGTGGCCCAACAATCTATTAAGACACTTTATGTTGGTGTTTCATTTATTTTGGCAGTTGCCTGTATAACTACTGTACTGCAATGGTTGAATTTGTGAGCATAGAAGCCATTGCCTGATCCTACCAGCAAGGGTTGACAACAAGTAGTAATTTTCTCTTTGGCCTCCAGCATCAGCTCCTCTCTAGCTCCCCTGTCGTCTTATTTTCTCTATTAAGAGCACTGAGCAGTTTGACTTTAATGAGCTCAGTACGTGTGGGCACTTTGTGTGATTTCTAATCATATTGTTAACTAGACAGTAAAGAGCAAAACCGTGGGTGCGGTGTGTCATGCACTGAGCCAGCTAGCTATGTCGTTACGTGTAATTCTAGCTACTTGTCTAAAAGTCCAATTAAAAATATTTTTTTTTTCTTCTTTTTCAATCTGTTTCTTTCCATGTGTCTTTATTCCTAAGGAATGTTGTCATGGTAATGCCTTGACTACACCTCAGGCTCGATATACGCCATCCTGTTGGGCTTTCATTTCATATATTATTATATATTATTATTATACATTATTATAATATATTACTATTGCCTAATATAGCAATATATGTTCTTACATCATTACATAATTAATCTGCATATTGCTGTAAATAACAGGGCAGAATATACGTATCGCACTTCATAGTTAGCACACAGATATGTTTCAGAAAGTCAATGTATTAAATGTAATAAAACGAAGTTGACACATTGAGGCTGGACAGACATCTCCCATTTGACAGCCAGCTGCGACACGAGGAATTCTGCAGTTAGATGAAACATCAAAGGACATTCTATTTTTTCAGATGCGCTCACTGACAGGAATCATATCTATTTTTACTGTTATAGCCGCTCTGCCAGCCCCTTAATACAATATTAAATAACCCAATTTATTATGCGGTCCATATCGTATTAACTCAAATAGACCCACATTTTTTTTAACATTCGTATAACGTCCGTCAAACAGGCCAGAGCATCCTGTTGCGATATGACTTTTAACATTTACACAAGCTAAGAGCCAGGAGCTTTCATCGCCCTGCTTCATTCTGATTGACAGCGCGGGTCTTTCATTGATCTCTGCCGGGCGGTCACCGAGGGACGACAGCACAAAGACCAAATGTGAAGGAGGACCTTTTTCTGCTTGCGCAGCGCTGTCAGGAAAAACATGTCGTTTCTAAAACTCAAACACACACACACACACACACACGCACACTGTTCTCAAAACACGCACGCCATACTGCAGTGTGATTCATCCCGACAAGCTAAAAGAATGGATTATTTATGCAGTGCCGTCTGCGTAAGTGTACTGTAAGATGGATGTCAGACGGCTCGTGACTAGATAGATACGGAAGGAGCCAAATCTCTACACGGCTCCGCGCGACTCAATTCAGACTTTGTGTCGTGAAATAATTATATTTGCGCAGGTCTTGATCATCTGGAGATGGAACATGAAAATCCACCGCGCGTCGGTGTTCTAGCCGAGTGGCTCGACACTCATCCTCTTGCAATTCAAATGCCGTCGGAATTAAAAAATTGAACGCGATGAAAATGAAAATGAAACGAAACCAGGCGTCGGTGGCGCAAAGACAGTGCTCGTGTCACACGCGTGTCTTTTTGTAGAAAGACGCGTGGCATTCGTGTTCGAATATTATTGGATTCGGTTCAGGGAACATTGCTGGATTCAAAATCTGCACTTAAAAGAGTAACTACTCCAGGCGTGGTGTAATATAATTAATTTGTTCTTTACCTATGAATTACACAGTATACATAGTAGTGTATTGTTTATCTGTGGTATCCACCCCTACTACTTATTTCGACATGAATCAATAGTGAAATATTGATTGAAATGTTGCCAGATCAATGCACCCATAACAATGGTCTCTTACATCCCCACTACCCCCACTACTATTGGCAAGAGATCCCAGGGGAGATGTGAGGAATCTATGTTTATCCTCTGTACCAGCAAGCAGAATGAACTGCACTTCCATTGCAGTTTTCCCTCTACAAACCATGTAGTGTAGGCCCATATCTCACCTGAATGTCTGGTGATACTGTATAATATATTCTTTTAAACGTTATGTACATTTTTTTCCCCCCGTAGGTGAAAAGTGTATTTCAACAGGAGGGATTCGGCCGGAGGAAGAGAGGATACCGAGACATCAATGACATCGACGCCAAAATGAACGACCCACTGTTCACAAAACAGTGGTACCTGGTATGTAAACGATCACGCAATCGCTGCAAGTCTTGCTACCCCTCGATTGTTTTGACGCGGTGGTCGCCATTTTGTCCGGCTTTACGAGCCACTCGTTTACCAAATCCCCCGGGATTAATAAAGGCTATTCTATTCTACTCCAATATTCCACGGCACGTGATCTTTGATAAGTATCGCGTGTTTTACCTTGTTGCCTTCAGGCTTTAGTCACTCCAGCAGCCGTACACAGTGCCGTTCGCATGCGGCCTGGAGAAATGTTTCTTTATTTAGCCTGCCTGCTTGAGTGCTCCCCAGCTGGACAGCAACACAAAGCACATCGCTGCTGACATTCATATTCCTGCCTGCTCCCCGCGTTCACTCATTTGTAATTCACACTTACGGGGGGGAGGGGGAGAGGGTGTTCTGCTCTCATGTGGCGCCTCCGTATTGTCTGTCTGATTAGATTAACACAGGGCAGGCGGACGGCACCCCGGACTGGACCTCAACGTGGCCGAGGCCTGGGAGCTGGGATACACCGGGAAAGGGGTAACCATAGCGATTATGGACGACGGTACGCGCGCCCTCGTGCAACGCTGTAATTATGCAAAGCGATACGGGCAATTATGAGCGTCGGCCCACGGAATCCTTCCGTTGTGAATTGCGGCTTTGCGTTCATCTGTCCTAGATGTGCCGCGACTCTGTTTATTTGCTATGAGAATATGTGAAACAACAATGATCTGATCAATTCATGAATGAGTTCATTAGGTTTTATTGATCGGACGGTCTGCATATGTGTCTGGGTTATTAGTGTTGTAAATCACAATGGTTCAGGATACACCTGATTTGAGCCTGGAAAGCGATTTGCTCAACGTTACCGTATGGCACTCAAGAGCCTTACTCAAATGCACATTACACCCTTGCTTTTAATACTTAAACAAAAATGTTTGTGGCTCTACCATATTATCATTGGCTCTCTGTCTAAAAGATTTCTCATATTTTGATTTTCCCACAACAGGAATCGACTACTTGCATCCAGACCTTGCCTCGAATTACGTAAGTACACAGTCTTCTCTCTTTGGTGAAACCTCATGATTTATTTCTCACAGTTTTGTGAAAACAGACGATGCATGAATCCTCGGAGTAGGCTTCAGATGAAGTGCTGACTGCCCGTTTGATTCCAAGTGCCTCTGTCAGCTGGCAAGCCTGCGTGCGTTCTGTGAGGATGTAGCGACGGGCACCCAGCCAACCCAATCGGTTGGATTGCACCATATCCTCGACATCAGCTCCCGGTTTAAAGGAAAGGGATGGAAATGAACGCTTACCTTCACCACGACAGTGAGGCATTCATTGATCCAGAGTGATTGTCTCTATCTGAGTCTGCAGTGCTTTTCTTACCCTGGGATGATTCGTGGTGTAAACAAAACACACAAACAGAGGAGTTTTGAGCGAGCGTTCTCGTCTGTCGTGTTCGCACCGGACAGAAGGCAGCGCGAATCGATGGCGGCAAACGCTTTTCGGCTCCGACGCTTGAAATAGAGCCGATACGCACATCTTACATAACCCGCTCTCCGGTCACGTGACCACGCACACACTGAATATTAATGAAGGGTACAGCGTCCCAGGGGAAGACGGGCGCATTGGCTTAGAAGCGGCGCAGGAAGATATCACAGCCAAGGGAATTATTTCTCATCCACACATTAAATCAGGCACGGGGCCTTTGCGGGGCGATCTTTGAGCGGTATAAGTGAGGGTCGTTGTAGCTATGTTGCTCTCAAGCTGTTTGAGAATCATCCAGAAAAAGAGAGAATATGATGGAGCAATGTAAACAAACTGCCAGAGAACTGAAGCAGGGGGAAAAATGTCTCCCATAAGATGTATTTTCCTTTAATTACCTGTATTATTATCGAGGGGGCTGTGCCCTTGTCATGCTCCAGGACGCAAATGACAAGCCAAAAATCTAAAAATAGCTTCCTCCGAGCAGCTCCTCGCCTCTGCTGGAAGCATGCCTGTTCACGGCGGGGCTGATTTCTCCAGCAGCACACGGCTGAGAGACTGATTTATTAACGGAGCGCTGCTGCTCGCCGCTCTGCGTAGAGCTCCCCGAGAGTCCGGGAAAGCTGCAATTATTAGCAGCACCGGCTACTCAATTCCCTCCAAATCTGCGCCTCGCCGTTCCCTAGTTAGGGGGTGCTAAGCACGGGCGCGCGTAACGTTAGTCGTGCGGATATTGCAGAGGGCGGGAGTGAGTCAGAGCTGTCAGTGTTTCTGGATCGAGCTCGTAAGGAAGGGGAATTCTCCCCCGACCGCGCACAGAACCGCACGCGCTCGGAACCCATTTAATGGGCAGTTTTTTTTCTCTCCCGCTCGATGAATTATTCACGACGTGGCTCTCGCGCAGAACTCGGTTTCACAGAAGCCAGTGCTTCATTCCTGGCGCATCTGAATGGCAGCAGAGCTCAAAATAAACAGGTTGACGTTTCTTCCACATAGCTTACCAACATTATTATACACTTGGCAGTGTGAAATTTTTTTTTTTTAAAGTGAAATGGTAGCACATATTAAAAAGTATTAAAAAGTTACTGTAGATTAGCAGATGGGCAATAAAGCAAGAGATTTAAAGAAATAATAAGGCTACATTTCTTAATTGCTTAAGGATCAGGTGGAGATGCCCGCCCAATGCACTCGTCAAGGGGCCGAGTGGAGGTTTGGCAGTTTCTGTCGGACATAAAATGACGCGAAGCTCTCGGAGGACACCCAGTCGTCTTTGAGTCTTTGTACAGTTGCTAAAATACGAGCTCCATCTTCAATAATAACAGTTGCCATGGCGACAAGGCCACGTCAATTCGCCGTAGGACTCGCGTCTCGAGCGGCCTCGGCGAAGAACCAGAAGTGATTCAGAGCGCCAATCCCACGGGTAGCCGGCCATACTCGTCACAAAGGCGGAATACAGGGAATATATGGGGTGTTTCATATGGGGAATGCTCCGCAGTAGAGCTCTATGGGATTAATCATCCCCCTCAAAGCATACAAACCGGGAAATACATCAACAAACCGCGTTGACAATTAAATGCTTTGTTTGTTGACAATGTTGTCGATCACTCGCTTCTACCAAATGTAAATTGTCTTACAAAAGTGCAAGAACACGTGCAAGAGTGATTACTTATTTAGTGTGGATGTCTGCTAGTTATGGAAAGTTGAGGACAAAGGGCACTACGACTGGATTGAATCGAGGCCTACGGCAAACTGGAAGAAACAGAACAGCGCGTGACAATAAGCCAGACACGCAGCCTTTTTGTATGGTTGTGTTGCATATAGGTTTGTATATCTGGGGAAAAAAACCCACAAATGTGTTTCCTGCTTCGGAATACTTCAAGTGGGGTGGCCTACACTCAGCCTCAAGGCAACTTACAACACTGCCCCTCTGTCTTCTCACCTGCATCTATGAATATATATCCATATACTGTTTTAAATTTCCATAAGGTTGAGTACGACTATGCTCAAGTATATTCTTTTGAACACATATTCCATTCCCGGCGCCTTCTGCTAATGAAGTCTTTAGCAAGCTGAACCAATGAAGTACTCTTAGTTGCAGAGGACAAAACCGCACGCAAATAGAGCCATGTCGAATTCAAAGAAAACAAGGAAAGGAAATGCATTCCTTCGCTGCTGAAGACGATTCGCAGAGGAACGATTTAAGTGCAGAGACAAAGCACAGCCAATGGATCTGGCCCTTATTTTTGGTGATGGCTAGATAGTAAGCCTATTTTTTGCCCAGGTCTCGCGCATTTGTCGCTAAAGTGGTAAGTTTCAAAGACAAGCTGGTAACCCTAACCCTAACCGTAAGACAGTTGGAACGAGGGTTGGACACTTTCTGTCGTTACTATGGGGACTCAGTCAAACCTCAAGTTTGGAGTTGGACAAAAGAAAGAAAAATAGGGTTACTATCTAGCCATAACCTTTATTTGTGTGTGCCGCCCAGGTTTGTGGCAGCCCATTTTTTTCTTCTTCTTCTCCCTCTTGTTTTAAACCCCGGGAGGACAGAAGTGGAAGCCGAAGCCTTGAACTCCATTTACTCTGGAAGTCCAGAACTCCATTTTCTAATCACACGCTGTTTCCTGAAGATTGATGAGACGGATCGAGGAGTCCTATTCCAACTAAAACATGTTCTCACTCATTCTTCTTTCCACAAACACTGCACGTATTGTTGTCATTGATTTATTTTGTTTTTACACGGGCAATGTTTGGCTCACATTTTGTTCGGTTTGCAGGTATACACAGCTGGCAGTCCAAAAAGCGCGGTCAGGTCAGAGCTACCGTGCGCAAGCCAACCGAGAACCGACTCCTTGGCCGTCTCTGACGAACGCGGCTCCGTGCCGTTCCGTCGGTACGGGCGTTTTTTCTCCTCAGTCGCGAGGAGGTGGCGGGGGGGAGGAAAGATAGCGTGTCAAACGCATGAGCTCCCGTCGGCTCGAGAGGCGCCGGAGAGCTTCCGAGTCCCGCGTAAATCTCCAGCGTCAAATAAATCTTTCATAGTTGCGGCTGGCTCCGGTCCAAACCCCGCGCCGCTATCCGATGGAGTCGTCGGCGGATCGACGCCTCGCTGACAGATGGCCACAGCCCTGCCGTCTGCCTCGCTCCCTGTTTAGCGCCGTTCGCTTTACTGTTATTACTTTTTCCGCCGTGTGAATTTAAACACCTCGGGTAATTGAGGCATCAGTTCCTCCGCTGCTAAGCCACGCCGTTGCCCAGCGCGCCACCTCCCAAACAAAACATTATTTTTGTCATTTTCAGGGGGTTTTTTCCCCCCGCGAACGATCGCGGAATGATTTACAGGACGCGAACGTAACTGCTGGGCGGGCAGATTTTTGGGGCTGTTTGGGGGATGATAAATTCCGACAGTATGCTCTCAGTCCCCTGGCTGTGCTGGGCTCAGCGAGGCAGGTTCGCTGTCTGGACCGATAGCCTGTGACGAGGCCCGGCTCGCCGGGGGAACTTCCAACGTGTTCGTCGGCGTGTTTGTTCTCCTTCTGTTGGGGTCTGTGTCCATTCCCCTGCTCACAGCTGCCTGTTCTCTCTTTTCAGAACGCGGAGGCCAGCTACGATTTCAGCAGCAACGACCCCTATCCTTACCCCCGCTACACGGACGACTGGTTCAACAGGTAACGGCTGCGATGTTTTAGCGGGTTGCTAGTGTGCACCCAGCGGAGAAGAAGGATCTCCACATGGGTGGGCAGGGCATTGGAACCTGCGGCGATGGCGGCATGGAGTTCACAGAGCTGGGTTTAGATCTACATTTACATTTACAGGGGGTGTCAAACTCATTCCATTTTTCTTTACATACAAGTGTTTGCAGGTTTTGTTGCAACAATGCACTACTCCAGGTGATTTCAATTAGGTCCCTCCTCCGGTTTCTTTGGTTGAAGAAGTGTGCTAATTAGTGAAATCACCTGGTGTAGTGCATTGGTCCGCGTGCAACAAAAACCTAGGCAGTCTATTGCCCGTAGGTATGAGTGTGTGAGTGAATGGTGTGTGTGCCCTCGATGGATTGGCCCCTGATGGAATGAGTTTGACACCTCCAGCCCCCCCGACCCTGGAATTTAGATGATCTAAACTCAGTGATTGGGCTGCAACCTCTTGAGTTACAAACCCAGGGCTGGCCTTTAAAGCTGCACCAGCTTTAAATGAGTTACATTTTGAAACATACTTACGTTCTTGGTTTTGTTGTCGTGGATACGACAAAAGGAATGGAACTACAAAGAGGTAGAAGTGGTAGTAGACCTCTCTTTAGGTGAGGGACCCATTTTCTGTCACGCACGCAAAATACTGTTCCAAGAAAAGCCCAAACCTCTTGATGTAATCGGGTTGCCTGAGCGAATCTCAACTGACTTGCTACCTCCCGATATTTGGTCAATTCAGAAGATATCACATCACAGTTCCAGTATAGGTTTCCATTGATCTCTGGTTTTCCAAGGTCATTTAAAATTCACCCAACAGCCAAAACAACCATAGACTCATAGGAGCGTTTCGCACCCCATATCGGCCGAAGAAGAGGTTGCCTGCCGGCTTCCAAAATTTTTTCTTTTAAACTAAATATGTGTCATTCTGACCAGTTTAAACAAACTACCTATACTGGTCTCTCCAGAAAACAGCAGTGGAGGTCGTTTGTTTAAACCATATTCCACCGCAGAATAAACAGACACCTGTTCAAACTGCCTCTTAACTCAACAAACAGACCATTCCCTCAAACTCTTGAGCTGAAATCCCTAAGGCCAGAAGTTCCCAAACTGGGGAACTGGTGCTGGGGGAACCCCATGGACGCTGCTTTTTGTTGCCAATTCCTGATATATAATGAGCCGTTCATTGTGTTTAATTAGGCTTTTTTTTGAGTAAATAATGTAGCATCTCGTATTGCCACATTGTGTCAGAAACACTTTGCATTGACATTCATGCCACTGAATTAAAGAGTTTACATACAGTTGTTTTGGCATAAAAACATTTCAGAATGTACAGTGGAACACAGAGAGTGGATACGCTTTATATCACTTTATAATATTAACATATTTTGGGCGATATTCCCTTATCGAGTGGGGCAGGGGCTCAGAAAGTTCGGGAGCCGCTGACGCAGAGAGGCCGCTTCGGTGTGGCGATTGGCCCCGTATCCCGCGCTCGCCGCTCGACCCGGCACGTGCGGACATGGCGGTCCAGGGCGGCAGCACAGTGCACAATCGTCGGCCTTCTCTCCAGGATCACATTGCCCCCGCCCCACCCCCCCCCTCCCCTCGTCGCCGCTGCCGCTGCCGACAACATGATCCACTTCCTTCAAGGGCGACTCAAGGACGAGACGGTTTCATTTCCTCTCCTTTCACGTTTCTCCTCTCCGCAGCGTTCTCTCTCTCTCTCGCTCCTCATGCCGATGGAGTCAACATGGGGGGGGGGGGTGGGGGTGAGTGTTGGAGGGGGTGGTGGGGGGAGGGGGTGAGGGGTGCGATTTGAAAGTGATTAATAATCTCACCTGCGCGGGCTCAGAGTCTCGTGTGGAGCGCAAGCTAATCGTCTGATTATTTATAAATAGGATCCCGACTGGGGCCGTGTCTGTTGGGATGGGAGAGAGAGAGAGAGAGAGGAGAGGGGGGAGAGAGAGGGAGAGGGGGAGGGGGAGAGAGAGAGAGAGAGAGGAGGAGGAGAGAGAGAGACAGGGAGACAGAAAGGTATAGAAAGAGAGGGAGAGGAATATAGAAAGAGAGAGAGAGAGAGAGGAATAGAGCAAAGAGAGAATGAGAGAGAGAGCAATAGAGAGAGAAAGAGAGAGGGAGAGAGAGAGGGGGAGGGAGAGAGAAAGAGAGAGGGAGAGAGAGGGATAGAAAAAGATGGAGAGGAATAGAGAGAGGGAGAGAGCAATAGAGAAAGAGAGAGAGAGAGGGAGAGGGAGAGAGAGAGAGGGGAGAGAGAGAGGGATAGAAAGAGAGAGAGAGGGATAGAGAGAGAGAGCGAGAGAGAGCAATAGAGAGAGAGTGAGAGAGGGGGGGTGGGAGAGAGGGCTAGAAAGAAAGAGAGAGCGAGAGAGAGAGAGAGAGGGAAAGAGACAGAGAGAGAGAGATCCGCAGTGGCTCACCTCACCCCTCCCCAGTCGGTAGTGGGGCTTCTTCAGATCCCTATAAATGTCTCTCTGCTTCCCTTTGTCTCATATCAGTGGGGTCTCTTACCTAAGCAAACATTATTAAAAACCCTCTCATCCCTCCTTCTATTGATCCCAAAACACAAGCGTGTCAGTGACTTCAAACCAATTATTCTGCCCAGGGGCTTGCTGGCTTTATGCAAATGAATGCATAATGATTCATATTTACAGATGGCCATCTTCTTGTTGGGAGCTTTTCACCCTCAGCCTTTTGTGCAACGTGCGGTCTTTGTGTTGCTTTGTGCCACTCTGAAAACAGGGCCCTTAGGGTGTTTACGATGTTGAAAGATTTTAAAGGGACTATTTAATATAATATCAATACTCTCAATGGATTCTGCAGTCTAAAAGCAATGGGGTTTGTGTGTGTTGTTGCAGACGTTCCACAGATCTTGCTTTTGTACCTGTATAAAATGTGGATAAACATTGGTCGCTTTTTCGACCTGTGGAAACACAGGGTAGGGTTTCCTCTGCGCTTGTCAGTGCGTTTGATTGACAGGCGTTTTTTCCTCTTAATTCCCAGTCACGGGACCAGGTGTGCCGGGGAGGTGTCTGCAGCAGCCAATAACAACATCTGTGGTGTGGGTGTGGCTTACAATTCCAAGGTGGCAGGTATGTCAGCACGCACACACACACATACACACACACACACGCGCACACACACACATACACTCGCACACACATACATACACACGGACACACACGGACACAGACACAGGCAGACACTCACACGCACAGACACACACACAGGCAGACACACATGCGCACACACACACATATGCGCACAGACCCACACACTCACACACGCACACACACACATACAGACACACACGCACACACACACACACACAGACACATGCACACACACACACACACACACACACACACACAGGCAGACACACATGCACACACACACACACACACACACACACACAGATGCACACAGACACACACACACACACACACACACACACACACACACACACACACAGACCCACACCCACACCCACACAGACACACACACACATATGGGCACAGACCCACACACACACACACACACACACACACACACACACACACACAGACACACACACACACACACACACACACACACACACACACGCGCAGGATTGATTCCACGGTCACCTCCACCTGCTGTACGTCGGGTGACAGGTGATGGATTGCCGAGGCGGGCGCCGGCAGGATCTGACAGCGTCACGCGCCGCTCGGTAACGCACATCATCTCCGTCCCGGCACTTCCTGACCTCTGGATGCCCGCCCTGCAGAGCGCAGCTCGGGGAAAACAAGGAGCGACAGCTCTCTGTGTCCCAGGTGCTGTCTCTCATACCTCCCCTCTCGACATGGTCCGGTAGGACTGAGAGGCAGGCGGAGTATCTCCCCCACACGGGCCTTCAACAAAGAGAGGCGGTGACACAAACAGGGGCGCACGGGTACAACGTGCGTTCAGCGTGCAGAGCGAACAGGGCGTTATCAGGGTCGAGAACCAGAAGGAAGGAGGTTTTTTCAAGTGTCAGAACTCCGACTCTTGCCTCTGAAACCGAAAATGAGATGGCAGCTCCGTAGGCCGAGGACCCAGCCGCGCAGGAGCGGCAGAACGGGCTGCCCTGTTCGGGTCCCAAAAATAAAAGAACCACGCGTCCCTGATCACAGAGGATACTTTCTGAGGATGCGTTGGTGAACATGCGTAAGGAGACGTTACAGAAACCCACGGATTTGTCTCATTTCAAGGTCTTGTTCTCTGAAAGAATATATATGTATTTTTTAAAGATACAAAACAATACAAATAACTTTACGGTCATCATGTTTATCCAATTAGACATCAAGATTTAAGTGTTTAATAATGAATAGCAAAACGCGAAAAAAATGTAATAAATGCATTTGATAATGAACTCCAGGAACTGCCGGTGTCGATTTGGATGTCGATTTGGATAAGTGTTGAGTTGGATAATTGTCGATTTGGATAAGTGTTGAGTTGGATAAGTGTTGATTTGGATAAGTGTTGATTTGCTATTTTTTTGTACTTTTCACTGAGGCTCTGGAGTTTTTCCAGAGCAAGACTTCAACACAATCATTTTGACTTTAGACTAGGGATCCGAAACGCCAAGTCCTGGAGGGCCACAATGTCTGCCGGTATTTGTGGTTTCCTTTCAGGCATTGGCCGACTCAGGCCCTGGAATCAAGGTGTGTATGGACCGTTTATCCGTTCAGAGAATTAAACGAATCGCTTAAAGCTCGGAAACGCACTCTGAAAGCCACCCGACACTGCGGCCCTCCAGGAGTTTGAGACCCTTGCCTTAGAGGAAACCCCTCCGACCACGGGGTCGTGACCTTCGCCTCAGCCGTACATGACTGTGGTCTCGTTCTCACGCCGCAGGCATCCGGATGCTCGACCAGCCCTTCATGACGGACATAATCGAGGCGTCGTCCATCAGCCACATGCCGCAGGTCATCGACATCTACAGCGCGAGCTGGGGCCCCACCGACGACGGCAAGACCGTGGACGGGCCTCGCGAGCTCACCCTGCAGGCCATGGCCGATGGCGTCAACAAGGTACGGCGTGAGAGAGCACCCCCGCTCCCTCCCCCCCTCCCCCTCCCCCGTCTCCCCTTCTTTGTTTGGGGAGCAAATCAACATCTTTGCAAAGACACCTGTCATCCGTTAAGGCATGCTATGTTTTTATACAAGAGCGCTAATATCGCTGCAGCTGTGGGCATAATGGTCCGGGATTGGTTTCTCGCAGAAAATCTGTCCATTTATTCGAGGGCACGACCCACAGAGACAAACATCTGGTGCATCCCGGCGTGGCTACAAAGGCCTTGATGCTAAACACTATGTCAACGCTTAACGCTGTTACGAATGTTTTCTGTTAACGCTGTTACAGAAAAGGCTGTTACGAATTTTTCAACTTGCCACAATAACTCAAAAGCACCCCTCCCAATGTTTTAGCGTCTCCCTCAGATGGGTAACTAGGAAACCTCCGCCTGGCAGGCGAGGAAGCTCGAGGGTGAACGCTCGAGAAGTAAACATGTTCCACTGCAGCCGCTGATTATCCCAAACGCACGCGCAAGCATGTTCCGTGGTGACAATTTCAGTGAACCAAATTGATTAATCATCAAGCCAGCTGAAGGGAGGTCTGAGATTTTTAATACAAAAGCAGACCGGAGAACGTTTATTGAGCAGTCGCGACACGCACGAACGCACAAACGGATGGAGTATATAGAACGAATCAAGCTGAGACCCGTTCAGCCCACTTGTAGGGGTAGCCTAATCACTTCTCCAGGCTCCCGTACCCCTAAAATCCTACTTCAGAGAGAAGACGTGCCCAATTAGAACCGGCTGTTCAAGCCTCGCTCCCCTCCACCGCCTGTTCAGCGCCACTCGTCGCGTTCGCTAATTCGGTCACTTTCCCCTAATTGTGCCACTCGGTTTACATCTCAAATATGACTCGATTGAGCAAATCTGTCCGTGGACAAGGGTACCCTCGGTAAACCGGGACTCCGTTCGTTCTGCGGTTAGGAGGCAGCTCCCGCCCCCGTCAAGTCCAGTCCAAGAGCACGGGCAACATCTCAGCATAACTCAAACATCGCTTTGCAATTTAAAATTCCGGGACAGAAATAGAACCCTCGGCTGCCGATAGAGCTCCTCGCCGCATTCGCGAGCTGAAGAGGAGAGCTCCGGTGCTCAGACGGCCACTGAAGGAAATATGCTCTGCACCTTGCCTGAAACCATAGGCCTACTGTGTGGTTTTTTTCATATTTATGCTTGCAAAATGTAGTTCATAATTGCATGTTATTTAAACGATCGGCGATCGGTGATTTGCACTTACAATGGAACTGGAATTCATTCACGAAGAACACTAGGAATGGCACAAAAGTGTACTCAGTAGAGATCATTATTTTCATCCTTTGTCTTAACAGTCAGTGTGTGATGTACACATTAAAACTATTACACTTAATTTATTTTGCATAATTATGCTATTACCAAAAATGAATCAATTGCCAAGGTACAAAATGGAGTCACATTATGCACAAGAGATGAAAGCAGAATGAAAATGGGAAGCAAAGGATTATCACCTTGGAATCTTTGTCGTTCTCAATTAAACTGTCACACTGCGTACATACTAAGAAAAACATCTGCTGCAACGCGGCCTTCACTTGGAAGGTTAAAACAAGGGATAGTGAATGCACTGTCAATAAGCCAGGGCCATGTTTGATGTCTGACCACTTAATGCAATTGGCTGGGATAAAAAAAATAAAAGCAAGTGAAATGAATGCTACGAAAACTCCCTTAGGAAACGAGCAACATCAACCGCTCCAATCAAAACCCGGTTTGCGCAAATGTGTTCCCCTGTGGCAATCCGTTTTTAACATTTAATCGCTGCGTACCTGTGTCCCTGATATCTGCAGCTGAAATCCCTATAGGAAACAATCGACATCAACCGTTCCGGTCAAAAACCGGTTTGTGCAAATGGGTTTCCCTATGGCAAGCCGTTTTAACATGTAACGTTTTAACACATTTTAACAACGTTAACGTTTTAACATATAAAATAGCTACAATCTTCACATCTCTGATATCCTGAATTAGATTTCCTCATATCAGAAACTGAATTATTAAAATTCCAATTCAGAAGCTTCCAATTCCAGATATGAAAAATGTATACGTTTATATCAGAAACTTGGGAATTAAATGTTAAATGTTGCCATAGAGCTCGCGTGATGAAAAGTCGTGCACCATCGTGGGTAAATTCACACGTGACGCTGGTGAATAATGCAACGACAGAGGAACGCGCATGAGCTAAACAAGGTTAGCCGTGGACGGGAGGCTTTGCGCACGCTCTGTTTTTCACCGGGGGGCGATTTGTGGGTGCGTGACGCGCGAATGCGTCAGCCTGACTGACGGGCTGCTGTCTCACAGGGCCGCGGCGGGAAGGGCAGCATCTACGTGTGGGCCTCGGGCGACGGCGGGAGCTTCGACGACTGCAACTGCGACGGCTATGCCTCCAGCATGTGGACCATCTCCATCAACTCCGCCATCAACGACGGGCGCACGGCGCTCTACGACGAGAGCTGCTCCTCCACGCTGGCCTCCACCTTCAGCAACGGGAGGAAGCGGAACCCCGAGGCGGGCGTGGTGCGTGGAGACCGTTTTCGGGCACTTATCTCCCATAATCCTCGGCTTAAACCCGGCCTCGAGTATGCCGATCGACTCTGCGTGTTTTTCTGCTGATCTCCAGACGTCACATGCTTTGTATAGATTTTACAGCAAAGGGGTGGTTAAGTTTGAGCGAGGAGTAATCTTTGTTTGGTTATGCCAAGCATGAATCAATCTCCCCGAGGGCTGCTTGGTCGATCAAGCGGAAATTAATCATTTTTTCTCTTCTCTCTCTCCAGTAGAAGATGGATTTGGATGGACGTGAATGTATGCATGTCTGTTTCATTTTATTTTAATGAGAAATGAAAAACAAATTCAAATGCTCTTTTCTGCAATGTTTCAGACAACTTTTTTAATATAGTGTTACGATTATAGTGTTTTCACATTGATAGACACTGGGTATTCCTTTAATTCATCCAACTGAAAATATATATGTACTCACACATGAATGCAAGCACACTTTTGACACAATACACCATAGGCGTAACGATTGGGGGGACCAGGGGTCCCCACAGTATCATATCTGTCCCCCCCAATAATTTGTAGATATAAAACATTGCCTTTTATTACGTCCCCCCAATATTTAATACAATATGTAATATGTGGTTACACCCTTACAATACACCCAATAATGTGCCATTTATACTCATGGCCTTTTTTGAACTCCCATAGTGCATTGCTTGTAGTCGGCCAAGTTCTAACCAATCCCATTATAAGGAGGGTAAAAGGACCCTGCACTGGGTAACGCTACCTTAAAGTGACAAATGGGGGTGTATTCACCTTGTATTACCCTCGTTCCCATTGTGAGAAGGTCCTTGAGCCACCACCAGGGACCTGAAAAGTGCTTCTGCTCAACTAAAATAAAATACAAAATGATTTCAGACTGCAGCCAACAGCAATCGAATAGACACAAATTAATACAACACGATTCTTCTTAGGTAGTTCCAAGACTTAGGAAAGAGGATCAATCTAAAATCTAAAGTTCAATAATTGAAGTCGTAACAGAATTATCCCAGATGGATAAATTTAGTCACTATGGTAATGTAGCTTGGAAAATAACAAGCTAGATAAACTTGCATTAAGACAGCCACCAGCAATATGAAATGCGTTGAAACTGAATTTACCATCTAGCATTTCATTTTATAATGGAAATGAAATGAGACTTGCTTAAATGATTGAAAGACTATCGTCACGTAATATTTAACGCGAGTCAAATGACTAATACCAGTGTCCTCAGAATATGTATTATTTCATTAGGCACTATATATAATCTAAAAAATATTTCATAATCTTAGACATTTTGGCTAAACCATTTTTTATGGTGGAAAAGAAAAATATGCCTTCACGAAAACTATTATGAGGTGTATCTGTTTGGGATTTGTGTAAATTAATAGGTCAAATATTTAACAGGAAGCCAAACCTAATAGGTCAATACATACGGTCTAGATTTACTCTGCCTGTCAGTAAATGGGATCATTTGATGAGCAAAAGCACCTGTGTGCCTTTATTTGAGTTTCGAATCGTTAAATAAATAGCCTCAGCCATGTTTTCGTTTCTAAGTGCTACTTACGTTTCATTGTGTTGGCTGACGTTCTCCTTGGATACGCTGTGTCCTCGATTATTTTGTCTGATCTCCAGAAAGCCTTTCTCGCTCTATTATTCTACCAGATGTTCACCTGCCCTTCCCCGAAATGACAAAATTGCAATTTCCTTTGTTGCCGTCCGTTTGCTAATGTGTGCATTACACAAGGGTTGTGTCCAGGTTATTTTGGCTTGGAGCAGAAGTTTTGCTCCAATTTTCCAAACGAGCAAAAGATGTAATGTCCATTTGTACAGTAAGAGGAGGTGGTTCTCAGAATTTTCCCATAATCCCTCATGGCCTACTTTGTTGGCCATATCTGACAGGTCACTTTGCATGATTTCTAATTTCTCCGATTTTTAAAACCAGAAGTTAGAACGGTGAATTGTTTTGGCCCTTAATGAACGTAGGTACCGATCCGACAACATAACTGAAAACAATGGATACAGCGTCCCTGTATTTCTTTGTCTCAACAGCTTAATGTAAAAAAATAATAATAATAATATAAAAATCAACGCTATTGCTGACAGTGCTCAGTTTGATAAAGATCGATTTTCGATTTTAGAGTGGGAGTAAGACCTGTATTTGTATTGCAGCATGCAGGAGAGTCAGTGTTCATGCACTGTAGGGGTTTCACCGCCATTGTATCACTCATTATCTTTTCTCTTTGCGTTGTTTCAGGCGACCACGGATCTGTACGGGAACTGCACGCTGCGGCACTCGGGGACATCTGCGGCTGCGCCGGAGGCCGCCGGCGTTTTCGCCTTGGCGCTGGAGGCCAAGTACGTGCGCAGTGTGCAACATTCTCCACAGCAAAGAGACTCGCTTAAAAATGCATGAAGGGATCACGTCTGAAAAACCGCAATACCTTTCGGGGACAAAAGGGAATTGTTTGTCTCCAGAAATGAATTTTGATGAGGAGCACTTCCGAACGGCAGCATTCGAAGTGCTACCTCGTCCGTCTCATTTAAATCCTATGTAGGCTACACTAAATGCGATTTAAATGAGTCTGAAAAGAACAAATGTCTGAACCCCTTTGGAAATGGCTCCCTGCTACCTTCTGCTCCCATTGTCTTGGCACGCGTGAAGTGAATTGTTGAGAAAGTCACTTTGGAAGTTACAAAATCAACCAAAAAGGTTGATGCTTTTTCCTGGCCAACAATTTACTCCCATCCCATGCTTGTTGCCAGAGAACAAATTGTGCTTTGTTCTGGTCCGCCTGTTTAATTTACAACACAGTGTGAATTCTGCTGTTCATGCTGAAATGGCTTTGGGTCAACATCGTATCTAATCATGGGCCACGTGCATGATGTATGTGCTAACGTTACCTTGTAATGTGCCAACACACATGGCCCACAGCTATAACCAGTGTGTGACTGGTTGTCAAGCTATATTTAATAAGTGAGTCATGGAGCATGAACGAAGGCAGAAGAGTTGCAGCCAAACGTCTGCCTGTACGTAGGGACCCTTAAACAAAGAATTCATAACAATAGCCAAAATCAAAGAAAAGGATACAGAGGAAGGTCTATTTTATGTCGTGGTCCGAAAGGGATGCTTGCTCATTTTCAGGGTACAGGAAAATCAAAAACGCAAACCTAATTTCACAGAATATTTCACATGCTAAATATTCAGTTTATACTCTCGACCACACAAAGGCGATCTCGAAGATCGGTCGGTGGCGTTGGCTTGCAGGTTTTTCATTTTTCCCCTCCATTTTCCGCCCCGCTGCTTTTATTAAGCTTTGAGAGCGGCGGCGTTATTGTGCTATTAGCAGGTCATAGAAGTGGAGCACGTCTTGCCCGCTATGCTCTGGTTAGCGCAGAATAACGAGGCTGGGATGCGGAGAGAGGAGGAGGAGGAGGGCAGGTATTCTCTGAAGATAAACAGCGATCGTCGTACGCGAGCCCCCTTTTTTTTTTTTTTTTTTTACTACCCAATACACTTCAGCCCTGTGGAGAGCGGCAAACAAACTCCACCTCGCCAGCCGCCGAGGTGCCGGACCCTGAGAGCGTGAGCAGACCCATGCTCCATTAAGATCTCCCATAAAGAGGAACGTTGCGGGCAGAGGTCCTTTGAGAGGATTATCACATTAAAGCAATGACACGCGTATGCTTTAATGTAATTTTAATGCCATTTTATTTGCATTTGATACAAGCAAAGAACTTACAATGGAGTCCATTGAGTTCTCAATGAGCAGCAATATTGTTTATTTAGCAATATTTCTAATGCCATATCATTAACTCTTGGCCAGAGTAGACATACAGAATGTAATAGTTCTAATTTCAGCTCTGAATGTAGCAATCTGAGGTATTAGTTATTTTTCTGTCACTGTTGCTGTAGTTTCTACTTTGTGTTTTTAAGGGGTTTGTGGCTACGTATTTGAGTATGCTGGGAAAGTCGAGCTGGCACTTATCCTTATCAACAGCCCTAGTAATGGGATTTTCCGGGAGGAACCTGTGGACCGGAAGCCATTCATTTCCAATGAGATGCCAACTTTCCTGAATGTTTCAATTGTAATTTTATTTATTTTATCTTTAATTATTTGCTGATCAGCAAACCCTTTTATTAAGGAAATGGGTGATCACATAAAAAGGAAAAACTACAACTGCAAGTCCCAACAGTCACTATGAAATGTTTATCTCCCCTGGTAGTTGTAGTTCCACGTAAATGTAGGCGTTTTAGTTTTACGGCGATCGCCCAATTCCTTAATAAAAGGGTTTGCTTATCTCCAAACAACTCAAAGAACATCTCCCAAGCATTTAATCATCACTTTAACGGTCACTTCCTTCAATACGACGAAGGGAAGTTTGCGTCCCCTTGAAAACGAACTGAAACTGCAGCAGCGCAGCGCTTTCCCCGGCGCGCTGCGTGGCCGTCGCCAGAACATCCTGTTGACTTGCCGTCGGGTCTCCCGTTCCCCCCCCAGCCCTGACCTGACGTGGAGGGACCTGCAGCACCTGACGGTGCTCACCTCCAAACGGAACCAGCTGCACGACGAGGTGCACCAGTGGCGCCGCAACGGCGTGGGCCTGGAGTTCAACCACCTGTTCGGCTACGGCGTGCTGGACGCCGGCGGCATGGTCAAGATGGCCAAGGAGTGGAGGCCAGTGCCCGAGCGCTTCCACTGCGTCGCCGGGTCGGTCCAGGAAGCCCAGTGAGTACCCCCACACCCTCCCTCCTCTTCCCCCCGCTTACCCCGCAGGTCCCAAGGTTTCTCCCTACCAAGGGAGTTTTTCCTTGCCACTGTTGCCTTTAGGCTTGCTTTTGGGGGGGGATCTAGGCCTGGGTTCCCCCTCTGTTAAGCGTTTTGTGACAATTCAATTGTGAAAAGCACTATACAAATACATTTGATTTGATTTGATCCTCTGGGCCACAGTCTCCTTTGCATCACATCTAGTCTTTTAGCATAGATGCTTATCCAGAGCAATTTGCATACAAGTGACATACAAGTGTGCAAGTGTTTCCAAAATAAAGGAAACACGTGAGTAGATCTGGCGGCTCTGGCAGCTTTGTTATGGTGTGGGGAGCATTTTCCTGGTATGGTTTAGGTCCACTCAACCCCATGGAGGGCAAGGTAAACAACATTAAATAAAAGACATTCTGAGTGATCGTCTTCATCCCATGGTGAAGCATTTCTATCCTGATGGGAGTGGTCTCTTCCAGAATGACAATGCCCTCATTCACTGGGTGTGAGTGTTCACTGAATGGTTTGATGAGCATGAAAACAATGTAAACCATGTGGCATGGTTGTACCCAACTGAACACTTATGGAAGATTCTGGAGAAGCACCTGAGACAGCATTTCCTATTTGGCCAGTTATCTGTGCAAAGTGCATGCAAAGGCTTAGGAGCAGTGACATTATCAGTGTCACAGCCGATACCGTGTCTGTCACAACCACAACCGTTTGTGTAATGAGAACCTTACGCAAACGTACAACATAATGTTAAGAGCCATAGGAGGCCCAAGTCTGAGACTTACGAGGCACAGACGTCTCACGGGCTATCTGCCATCTCCCATCGACTGTACAGGAAATGGCAGATGTCGCTTTTCCATTCTTTTAAAGACCGTAGCATAACTTCCCGAGAATGGATTCCTGTCTCAGTTTATAGGCCGCAAAATGGCTCCCACACAATTTGTGTTTGTCTTTTTGACACACAATTACACAGACTCGTTTCTCAGTCTTTTTAGAGCAACGCGAACGCCCGTCTCAGGATTTTTCCGCCGCGAGCTCTTGCTTGTAGAAAGCGTTGAGACATAATCGTTCTCTGCTGCTCTTGCTGCAGAGTGGGGGTCGACCCTCGCAGTCAGGCTCAGCCTACATGCCCACATTTAGTCATTTCGGAGATGTGATCCAATAATTAGGCCCGTGGATGCTTGCTGTATCGCACCATAGCAACCGTGTCCGCTAGTGGAAGTAAGAGGCGGAGGAGGCTGCAATGTTAAGGGAAAAACAACTCAGAGAATTCCTAGTGTTTCATTACCTAACTGGGGGTTGAATGCACAGCCCAAGTAATGGGCTAAATGACAATTAGCCAGAGCCAGTGATACAGACACGCCACTGAATTTAAATTAAGCAGAACATGCTGGGCATGTGCTGCGCGTGATAAGCCTTTATCACTTTTTCCTAATTAATCCTGACGGACTCGATGTGAAAGAAACCCTAAGAAATGTCCCCGTGTACTGTATCCGTGCACGCACATGTGTGTGGCCATAGAAACATTGTTTTTCGTAATTGTCACGACAACAGAAAGTCCAGTCATTATTTCCCCAAGCGCTTGAATGGGGACTCAAGCTGCTCAGACCCCAGGCGAAATCCGCTCTTTCCCAGAATACCTTTTGGAGGTTTTTTTTTAGCAGGATTAATATTCAGTATGACAAAGGCCCAGGTTTTTCTTTCTGTTGTAAACAACATTTAATTTGCATTCGATAGAAGTTGTTGGTGTTGGCGTTTCAGGCCATGAGGGCTGCTGCTCCCTCCTACCTTCACATCACATCCTACACTCCATCCAGATCTCTCCGATCGGCCTCCTCTGGCCAGCTGATGGTCCTCTCTCTCCGTACACCTGGTAGCCACTCCTTATGGCCCCGACTCTTCTCTGCCCTCGTCCGTAGATGGTGGAATGACCTTCCCCACTCGGTCAGGATGGCAGAATCTCTGACTATCTTCCGTAAAAGACTGAAAACTCATATATTATAATAACCTAACCTTTCTTTTTTCCTTTTGTATGACAGGTTTTGTGGCATGAACATTGGCAATCTCAATGATTAGACTGTAGCTTACTGTTCCATAGCTTTAGCCATATTAATGCACTCTTGTAAGTCCCTTTGGATATAAGTGTCCACCAAATTACTAAATTGTAAATTGTATTTTCTTCTCCCATGAGGCTTCTGAGTGTTTACTGGCAGAGCCACAGGTTATTGTTCCTTCCACACTTTTGGTACTTGGGGAAATACACAAAGGCTGGTTTGTGGCTGGTTCCTACACTGCGTGGTGGCAGACATTTTAGGTGGGGGGGAGGGACGTGCCTGGCTGACAATCTTCTTTGGAAGGATCGTAATTTAACAACCAGCTGAGAAAACCAATTTTCTGGGCAGCTGCAGCAGAAACCGCAAAAACATGTTAAGATGTCCTGTTTTCAGAAACTGAAGGAAAAAAGTGCTGGATTTCTGCAAAGCTTTTCAGGAAATCTAATTTCAATTTAAGGGCAGTGTGTGGAGAACGGTGTCCTTATTCTGCCTTCGTTCACAGAGTGAACGATTTCATTGTTTCAGAATTACTCAGCTATATTACTCATTGAAAGGCCACTTACAGCGATCAAAGTCCTGCTACACTCAGCCAACACACACTCTCAAAAATAAAGGTACAATTAGGGTACACTTTTGTTCCTCAGGGTACAAATGTGTTTGTTGCAGTTCATTGTACAATTTGAGGAAAGGTACAGATATGTACCAAGCTATGGTAATGAGTCCTTATTCATACTGGCAGCCATATTGGAATGTTTTGTTGAAAAATACTCCCGCAGACTGTATTGCTTGCAGTACAAGCCTCAGTTCCTATTTTGAAATTAGGCTTGTACTGCAAGCAACATTCTCTTTTTTTGCAAGGGTACAATTGTGTTCTTCTGTAATAGGTACACCATGGTCCCTTTTTTTCTAAGAGTGAACAGGTTTGGATTACAACTGAAGGCCATCCTTTTGTGCTATTGCTATGCGCTGTCTATGTTCTAGGATGAGGATATCTGTCAATGGGATAACCTCTAAATAATTAGGATCAACCAATCAAGGCACTCTAGCTTGGGAGTAAAAGAGATACAGGTAACTGCCAAAAAAGGAAACACCAACATAAAGTGTCTTAATAGGGTGTTGGGCCACCATGAGCCACCAGAACAGCTTCAATGCGCCTTGGCCTATGTTCTACAAATGTCTGGAACACTACTGGAGGGATGCAACACCATTCTTCCACAAGAGATTCCATAATTTGGTGTTTTGTTGATGGTGGTGAAAACGCTGTCTCAGGCGCTGCTCCAGAATCTCCCTTAAGTCTTCAATTGGGTTGAGATCTGGTGACTGAGATGACCATGGCATATGGTTTACATCGGTTTTATGCTCATCAAACCATTCGGTGACCACTGTGGATGGGGGCAGTGTCATCCTGGAAGAGACCACTCCCATCAGGATAGAAATGCTTCACCATCGGATGAAGGTGATGGCAGGAAAATAACATAACAGAGCCGCCAGAACCCTTCATTTACTCAGGTGCTTACTTTATTTTGGCAGTTACCTGTACCTGTACCTGGATAACCTTTCAAACAGCACTGACACCCACGGTTTGGGCAGGGAGTTATGAGCATGCGGCCTGAACAATTTTTTAATTTCCGCAAGCATTTCCTAATTTCACATCGCATAATGTTGTTGTAATACTGTTAATACTAATACTGTTAATACCTAATACCATTCTAGTGTGAGGATGGGCAAGCGTGTCATACAATCTAATGTTAAACAATACAATGTCTTTTTTCATTTTCCTTTTATTTCCTTTCCTTCTCTTCATTATTGGCATTATTTCCTGCAGTAATAATAGAATTCTGTTTGACCCTGAAACTTTGAAAGACTAATTCAGAGGTTGGTTTCTCTTCCTGGTACATAACACCGCGCCCCTCTCCGTATGCCTGGAGCTTTTTCCCTCTGTGGTGCCATGCTATTTGAAGTGTTTTATTGAAGAATTGTGAATTATGGCCTTTTCATATCCGGCAGAGACCCTATCATTACATATTTAGCCAGCACCTGCAAATTATATGACTCAGTGTATTTCGCCTGGGGGTCTGAGTATTATTCAAACCAAATGATACACTTCTGAAAGGGTTTGAAAGCATGAAATCTACCTGGGTGCCTCCTGCAATGTTGGTGGCAAGGCCATGACAATCTGTTTGACATTGACATGTCCTGAATTTTATACCATGGAAATTTAGTGGGATATTTGTGGATGTACAGCTAATATGAATCCACTCAGAGAACACACCTG
Organism: Aldrovandia affinis; assembly: GCA_029706075.1. Classification (NCBI taxonomy): domain Eukaryota; kingdom Metazoa; phylum Chordata; class Actinopteri; order Notacanthiformes; family Halosauridae; genus Aldrovandia; species Aldrovandia affinis. The sequence continues at coordinate 1,387,143 of JAINUG010000129.1, forward strand.
CTGGGTTATAAATATACACAGACACACACACACACACACACACAGTCAGATTACAAAGAATTATCAGCAAAATACAACTGGGGTTACCATATTTGAACAATCACCCTGGAGGGAGATGTTGGTGTGGAGTTCAGTAATTATATTATTGGGGGTGGGGGGGTTAGCTTATCGTTTCAGTAATCAAAGTTACAATACAAACAGTCCTGGCCCAGGTTAGAAGGGTACCATCTGGGGGGGAGGGCTCATTGGAAATGGAAGGGCGTATCTGCCAGTACTGACCGTGGTGCCCCCCGATGGACACCTGTGGTACTGCACCCATTGAAACGATCCCTCATTTACTGAAGTGTTGCTTTTATTTGAACCCTATTCCTATACGCTTTTCTGAGAACCGGGAGCCCCCATGGTGTTTAAGCCCAGCCTCGATACAGTGCGATAAATGTGGCTGTCTCCCTCTCCTCCCCCATCCCCACTGCAGAAAAATCACATCGGACGGAAAGCTGGTCCTGACCATCACCACCGACGCCTGCCAGGGCAAGGACAACTTCGTCCGCTACCTGGAGCACGTGCAGGCGGTCATCACCGTCAACTCCAGTCGCCGCGGCGACCTCAACATCAACATGACGTCGCCGGCGGGCACCAAGTCCATCCTGCTGAGCCGCCGGCCCCGCGACGAGGACGCCAAGGTCGGGTTCGACAAGTGGCCCTTCATGACCACGCACACCTGGGGCGAGGACCCGCGGGGCACCTGGGTGCTGGAGGTGGGCTTCAAGGGCGACGCCCCGCAGCGGGGCGTCATGAAGGAGTGGACCCTGATGCTCCACGGGACGCAGAGCGCCCCCTACATAGACCAAATCGTGCGCGACTACCAGTCCAAGCTGGCCATGTCCAAGAAGCAGGAGCTGGAGGAGGAACTGGACGAGGCGGTGGAGAGGAGCCTGGAGAGCTTGCTGAGTAAAAACTAGACGCCCCCTCGCCCCCTCCCACCCCTTCCCCCAAACCCTACCCCTCCAGCACCCTCCTCCTACCCCCCTAGCACCCTACTCCTCCTCCTCCTCCTCCTTCTTCACACCTTCATTACAACCTCCTTTGTATTCTTAGCCTTCATTTTATGATTGTGTGCTGTAACCGGGTTCTAACAGTAATTTCTAAAATAACCTCTTCTGTCCTCTTCAGATAAAAGGAAAACCTGTTTTGCTTTTCTTTTCTGTTCTATTTTTACTCATATATATATATGTATATATATATAAAGGACACATCTTTTCTCCCGGACGTTATGTTGTTGTTGCTGCCCCACGCCTCCAAATGAAAACGAGAGCTACAGTTTGTGACTGTACATTATTTTCTGTGTCATTCTACTTAAAGTTTAATACCTTGCAAACAGAGGAGTGATTTTTTGGGGATTTTTTTTTTTGTGTGATAAATATTGTTTACAGAAAATTGGGAGACAAATGTGTGATCAGTTTCGCAGGGTGTGGTGCGCGAAAGCATTTTTCATACTCTTCCGCAGGGAAATAATTAATTAACACAGCTATTCCTGGGAAACAAATTGACCTATCGAAACACGATTCATAACGGTTCATATCTCTTCAGCTTTTTCATCAATAAAATTGATCAATAACTGTTTGGAGGAGGAACAACACCAATATAATAATGAGACATATTTTTAATTATCTCTACCAGGAGAGTGAAGAAAAATACATGTAATATGAATTACTATATGACCATATTTCTGTGGCAAAATGAAAAAAGGCCAACGATGTAAATACAATTATGATGTATGTCATTCCACCAGATATATAAGAGAACTGATAAATGTCCTTAAAACATCACTTTTTTTGTACTGGGATGATTTTACTGGCTAGCCGATGCATGCTCTGTTTCTACAGCGACAGTGACTCTGTTTAGCATCTCATCCCATTCTTTGACAGCGACGCACTCTAAATTTCTAGCATCTCATCCCATATTGCTCCACCCAGGCCTGCAGCTTGGGACTTTTGCGTAACGTTAATTCAGATTTACTTGAAGAGAACAAACAAAGCTAGTTCTGTGTGGCTCAGTAGGTAGAGCATGGCGTTGACACCGCTTAGGTTGTGGGTTCGATTCCCACTGGGACCACATATACTGAAAAATGTATGCATTCGCTGTTGTAAGTCGCAGTTGCTAAATGACGCTATATAAGAAACGTTAGGGTTTGCTTTAAAGAAACCTTTGTCAGCTTCTAAGATGACTATTCATATTATTCATGCAGTTTTGTGACACTAGAATATGCTGGTTGTAATTGTAGGCTAGACAGCACTTGAGCAGTCCTGTATATCAATATGCAACTATATAGTTCCTAGCTAGCTACACTACCTAATGTAACTGGGTCCAGTAGTCTATAGCATAGCATAAGCACATTGTGTCATCAGCTATAACCATTCAGCTAAGTACTGTATAAGGGGACAAATGTCATCGTACATTTTTATTCATTCTTAAATACCACAAGTACTCCATTGTACATTAGCGAACAATTCTCACAATGGCCTTGTGTATTATTGGAATGAACAGAGAAAGTGTGCGTTTGGCAGTGGAGCTGCAGGAGTGTGGTCATCGAGCTGCACATGGGTTGGCTTTGCGTATGCCTGCCTTGGCGGTCTGCTTGTCTAGAGAGCCATGAGAGGTTAGCTAGCAAGTTGTCGTGCTTTGACGGGCAAGGAACAGTTATTCAAAGGATACAGAGTCATATTCATCCAGTAGTTAGTGGACAAGTTGGCTCACCTGCATCCCTAAATAGTTTGCTTCAAATAAATGTGTTAATGACAATTGTTCACACAAATATCTGGTTCACTTGAACTTTGCTATAGCTAAGTATGCATTACAGCATTTCAGCGTAGTAGCAAGTGAATAGAAAACATCTAGTGTGATAACAGGCTAACTGAATAGCCTAACGTGGCCTGCTACTACCATGTCTGCAATGACTCAGGGTAGATATTGAGCTAAAATGGTGAGCTCACAAGGCAATGTTTATGTTAGCATTTTTTTTAAAGTAAATTTTAGCTGAAAAAATAAATAATAATTCTTGAGTAAATACACAATACATTTGTGTGGAAATAGCTATTGAAATATTAACGTTTTGGTCGACCACCAGCAAAAAAATAATAATTCACATTCGATAGATGAAGTAAAGCCATTAATGGTAGCATAGCTATCGCTGCAAATTACAATGACAAATCCATTTATCTCAAAACAGACATGTGCTGACTCCTTTAAAATACAACTAAACTTGCTTAAACATCTATTCACTTTGTAATGCTCCTGTGCATTCTGACTGAAATGGTGTATTAGTCCTGTGTTGGGGGGGGGGTGTTTGTGGGATTAGTATAAATCCCAGATTTCCCATGATAAATGCCATATAAACGTCTCCTCACTCTCTGGTTTCTCAGTCGGTGGTTTTGGGCAGAAGGACGATGCTGTGTAATAATTTCCTTCCATACACCAGAGATGAGGGGTTATTGCTGTGGGTAATTATTGTTTTCAAATCAATTAAAATCCTCAAGCACCTTGAAACATGTTTGCCAGAGTTTTCCACATCATGATTTAGACTTGATGAAAAAGCACAATAAATCATCACAGCTATTTCTTGAAAGGTTGACCTTAGAGCACCACTTTTTAAATGTATTTACCCAGGAGAAAATGCAATGTGGCAGGACACGGCTGGCATTTAAACAGGAATACAGTGGCTTTTCAGTGTCAAAATGAAGTAGTGGGCATGAAACTTGTTTTGAAAGATTAATATTTTTTATTAAAGCAATTAATACACAGCAAAACCGTGTACATGTAAATCGCTGGCATCCAATTGAACAAATGATAGTTGACTACATGGGTGGTAAAAGTGAAAACGTGGGGGTTGTTTGGGGGCTTGAGTGGGTAAGATGGCATCCATGGGGGGCAGCATTTAAAAAAAAATTAAATGTAGATATTGATTCGTTACTCAACTGCATCACATTATTTTTCTTCATTATGTTTGATTTTTTTGTTTTGGTTTTGGCACCTTTTTATTTCACACCCCCAGATTTCCAGAAATCAAAAGGTTCTGTTGTCAAAAGTACAATAGTGTTGTAAAAACAACGCTAGCGGGAGCTAGCTGGGGCTGGAGGTGTGAGCAGGCGGGCAGAAGGAAGAGGCGGAGGACTTTAGGAGGAGGGGCGGTCTCCTTGCTTCTTCTTGCTGGTCTTCTCGATCATGGTCTCCACGATCATCGCCGTCTCCTCGTAGCCGCGCACCGTGTTGTCGTCGGAGATCTTCTCGATCGACTCCACCACCTCCACCTTCTCGTAGCTCATGGAGTCGGCGGGCAGGCTGGTCCGGGGGGAGGGCATCGGGGTCGGGCCCTGCCGTCTGCTGCCGCCGGTGTCCTTGTTGCCCTTGTCCTTGCTGCCCTGCCCTCCGGAGGGCTGGCTGGGGCCCGGGGTCGGGCTACAGGGCCTGTCGGGGCCACGGGCCGGGTTTGGGTTTGGGTTGGGGTCCCGGGCCTTGGGCTGGGGGTCCCCTCCGTTTCCCCCCTTCGGACTCCCCTTCCCTCCTTTCCCGCCGCCCTCCCTTCCTTTGGCCTTGTCTCCCTCTCCTCTCCCCTCCCCCTTTCCCGAGTCTCCCCCTCCGTCGCCGTTTTTAGGGGGGGCCGGGGGCACCTGGGGCACGGGGGGCGGGCTCGGGCCCGGGGGAGGGGTGGGGGGCACGGGGGGCGGGGGCGTGGGCTTGTAGTCCCCGTCGTAGGGGGGGAAGGCGCCGTCCCGGATGGTGACGAACACGTGGCCGGCCGACGGCGTGGAGGTGCAGAAGCAGGGGTCCAGGTAGCTGCCCTCGCCGCTCACCAGCACGTAGCGCCCCTTGGTGTAGAAGTCGGCGATGGGCTCGGGCTTCTTGTAGCGGCGCATGCGGTCCCTCACGATGTTGCAGAGCGTGTCGAAGGCCTTGCTGAGCTGGCTGCCGTCGGGGACGTCGTCGGGAGCCATCTCTTGGTAGTGGAGGACCTGCTCCTCCCTCCGGACCTCCCCCTCCACCTCCTCCCCCGCCCCCGCCCCGTGGCCCTCCCCTTCCGGGTGCTCCGGCCCCGCCTTCTCCTCAAGCCCGCTGTCCACCATGTCCTTAGGGCTGATCTCCTTCTTCTTCATGGCTTTCTTGGCCAGGATCTTCTGCCGAGGCTTAATGCTGGTAATGTCCTGGATGGCCTGAGTGATGTCTACGGAGGGGCACGGCAACAATGTCAACACTTTATTAGTCGATAGTCGGAGAAGAAATCGGAGGTTTCCGACTTATTCAGAGAATACAGGTAGCACGTTTGATATAGAACACTTCTTAGTCTGGAATTTGTGCGTCTGAATTCGTATCAATTACATATAGTGCTCGCAACTTTTCAACGTGAGTGACAAAACATCAGCTATTGCATCTCCTGATGTTGGAAATGATGGCAGTGTCTGTCGTTAGCTAGTATTCTTGTGTCAAATAAAATGTAGCTAGTGTGCTTACATTGAGAAATATGCCATTTTAATCAATCGGCAATACAGCACTAATTTATAAATGTAATATACACACACACACACGTGCATATATATATATATATATATACACCCACACATGTTCATATGTATATATATATATATGTGTGTGTGTGTGTGTAATTAATGGGGGTAAACCAATATGATTAGCACGCGAGCCTAAGGACCAAGGGTAGTAGATGCACTCCTACTGAAGCCCCAGGAGCTGAAATCACCTTGTGTTGATATATTTCAGATGTACAAATATAAGATGAAATGTACATTATTCATTCTTTTATTTTTTATTCGAAGTAATTATATATAGAAACGCATCTTACAGCTGACTGGTGAACACTTTGTGCCAAGACAATGTGTAGGGCATCTGCTCGCTACAAAACGGGAGACTTAAAGGTCACTTCACCCCCCACCCAATCTCTGTCAGCACCTGCCCGGGGATTACAGCCGGGCCGCTGGTATTCTCTGCCCCGGCGGGGCCTGTCTGACCACGTTGATTGAGTGCTGAAACGACGAGGAGCCTTAAGTCCGGAGAGCTCCCCGTGCCTGCTGATTCACCCGGCCTATCTGCGCCCCGCAGCTGTGCTCCTCCACGCCCACGCAAAAAACCCGCCCCGCGCACGCCCCCCTCACCTTTTCCCCTGCTGGTCACCGTCGGGGTATGGGTGCAGCGGTAACTGGTGGTGAACAAGGTGATGGGCGTTCCAATTATTGCTGAATTCAATCTGCACAACGAGAGATGGAGAGAGAGAAAAAAAGAAGAAGAAGAAAAAAAACGAGAGAGAACGTGTTTCAGTGCAGTTTTGTCAGGCGTGCGGTTTGATTGGATGAGTGCCTTCTCCTTCCCTGTGGGATTATTCATCTGCATGATGAGCCACTGTACCGCTAATATGTCTTGACAGAGGAGGGTAAAGCGTATTTCTCAAGAGGTGGCAGGGGTTCTGCATCTTTTCTTCCCGACAAGTATATCTGCCTACATAATCCCACGCAGTGGTCAAATCGTACACTAAGCTTTGTAGAATATATTCATGAGGATTGCTAATATTGTTTATCGTTTATTAAAGCCCTTGTTCATAGGCAAGGGAGCAGTAAGCGGTTTACATATCAAGTGGAGAAAAGGTAAGGAAGGAAATACTGCCACCTAGTGGAAACCCTCATCAAATCTTTTTTCGATATTATTATCCTCTGAAGGTCAGATGTCCCAGGTGCAGCAGGATTCTCGTCTAAAATCATTTCTCTAAAGTTCATCTCTAAAACAGATCAAATCCAGCTGAAAAAGCTGAAGTTGACAGGTTAAATGAGGACTACGCACCCCTCGGAATTCTCACGTGAAAACAGCCCAATTTTTCCTACAGCGTCAGCTGTTATCCTGCAGAAATCCATTGGATTTTCCAGACCTTTCATAAACCGCAACACTCTCTTAAATGGGAGAGGGAGGCTAAAATGTACAGTTATAAATTAAACCAGGTGCTTGGCTGGAATGAAACCCAACAGACAGACAAGACACTGAGGGGGAGGGAGGGGTTGAGCAGCACGGGTACATTACCAATACCACAGCCAACGACAGAAAGTAACCAGAAAGTAGAGAATGACTAAGTTAACGGAGGTGGGCGGGCGAACGTCCGCGTGGGCCGTAGCCTACCTGTTGTCCTCGTTCTCGATGATCCGCTTGTGCCTCTCCAGTTCGCTCTCCAGCGAGGTCTGGTACATGGCCAACTGCCGACACTCGCTCGTGCACCGCTCCAGCGCGCGCTCGGCCTCGTCGATGTCCTTGCGCAGCGCCTCGATCTGCTCGTTGTACAGCTGGATCTCGTCGTCGTAGCTGTCCTGGGTGCTCTTGATGGCCTGCTCGATCGAGCCGGTCTGGAAAGAGGCGACAGCGTTTACAACAGTGGTCTCAAACTCAGTGCCACGGAGGGCCATGTGTATGCTGGTTTTTACTGCAGCCTCCGCTTTTGATTAGATAATTAGTTCCATTATTTGCTAAATTATCATGTTGGCTTGCACATAATGTATATAAAGTGAAATTAAATATTTTTGTTATCTAAATAATAATTGTTGAGTATATTCTGTGCTTTAACTTCAAGAATGCACAGAGGTGCATGCATATGGCTAAATTAGTAGTTGAGCCAATTAAGGCAGCAGTAATTGGTTGGAATGAAAATCTGCATACACACGGCCCTTTGTGGCACTGAGTTTGAGACCACTGGTTTACAACGAGTCATTTTGCAGACACACAGAGTGACTTCCAAAGCGCACACAAAAAAAGTTTAGTCAAGATTCCGAGACATTAGTTTCACAACCTATATTATGTGTCGTTACGCGGCTTGAACGATATTAAGTGCCGCGTTAAGAAGGCGTTTGAGGATATAGTGATTAAATAGTAGCAGGGGGTTGAGCATATCATTCTAAACATAGGTACCACCATTGGACCCAGAATAACAGAGATAAGTCACGCGAATCTTCCCCCTCTGTAACATGGCGTGAATACATCTTAATGATACTTTAATGAAGAGCGTGGATAGCATCGACGCTGTGCAGGAACGTCGCCTTATCGGTGATGTTATGATACTGCCATGGGAATTTTGCAATTTCGAAGACACGGATTAAACCATTTACACCTGCCCCCTACTTCTCAGTCAGGCTCTAGTAACAACAACAAAACATTCAACTGAAGCTAACATTCCATCGATAGGTGTCAAATCAATATACCATTTTCACGAGTCAGAAATATGAGAAAATGTGTAATGGATTATTGACACAAGGGTTTATTTTGGAGAATAATATCTTACAAATGTATTGTGATATATAAACATATAAATGATCTTAATCATAAGAATAATACATCGGCTGGGTTTCTAACTTCCTTGGTTCTCTAAACACCACCGAGGCCTACAGAAAATGAGGTCAGAATGTACAGGCTGGCAAGGAAGAAAAAGGTAAAAAGCAACATTTGGGTAGAGAGCTGAGGTATTTCTTTGCACAAAACCTGTGAAGAAGAAACAGAACTAAACAGATCAAGATGTAAAAGTGATGCAATGAATACAGGGGTCTCGGCTAGCTTACATGCTGCCTGAGGTCGTCTCACATGGCATACTCTGTTTTATGAAATTGTATGCAACTGACCATTAGGTTTTAATCCTGTCAAGTTTTTCATTTTGTTTTCAGTTACTGAAAAACATATAACAATTCAGGAAAGCCCAACAAGGACAGAATATGACAAAAAATATGCATAAAAAGATTTTTAAATGTGGTAGGCCTACAATTAATTTTGTTTTGTTCTTTAGCGTCGCGTACATTCCTTAGAGTGTGCTGCCACCTAGAGGCGGAAAGTGGTGCCGCTGTCGTGCGTTGCCACGGTAACATACCTCGGTCTGCAGCCTGTGCTTTTGCGACTGGAGCTGACAGAGGGCGCTCTTGTACTCCTCCAACTGGCCCTGCAGGGTGGGAACCTTCCTCTGGGCCAAAAGTTTCTCTTGTTCCTGGCGATGCGAAACAGAAAGGGGGCAACTTAAACCAAAGACCAGTTCTTTTGACCCTATGATACCTCTATCAAGAGGGTAACTGTGTTTGAGTGATTGGCTATTGTCACATGGAAACTCACTAATACCCCAGTGCCGTGCAGACAAACAACGAGGGACTACGGACACTACCATCATAGGGGACATATGAAACCAATGGCTAATGTTTGCGATGTGATGGTTTGGGAGAAGGGAATTGGTGAGGGAATATTATACAATTTCCTTGGTATTTTTCCCTATTCATTTGATTTTATCTGCGTTGACAGAAACGAAGTAGATGGATTAATAACGATGTTGATCTTTAAAAAATCCATCTTTTCTGTCCTATGCGCTGTTCATTATTCTGTATGTTGCGAAATGTCATGTAATTACGATGAGAGTAACTGCAATTATATCTCCCCCTTAATCAAGAAGATAATTGTGAAAATAGGCGTTGCGTTTGATAATTGCCACACACTCAAAGAATCGAGCGAAGTAGTGCTCCTCTGAATCTTTATGAATTTGAGATTCCCCTCCCCCAAAACCATATATATGATCAATCCATCAAACTGTATTTGTATAGCATATTTTACAGAACATTTGTCACAATACTCTTTCCAGCAGACCCAGCATATATATACACACACACACACATACATATATATAAGATACTCTTTAGATTAGGACATTGATTAGGCCCAGATGGGACGAACGGCCCGTTCTCATCATTATGTATTCTTATGTTCTTATGTTCTTATGTTCTTATATATATATATATATATATACACACACACACACAGTTATTTATTGTTACACAGTGTGGCTCATCACTCTCTCTTGTCAGAATCAATGGACAGCAGAAGGCTCCTCTCACCTCTGCTATCCCCACAGAGACGTTTGGCAGGCGCGGGATACTCTGGTTGATCTGGTGCAGTACGTTAACGTAGGTCTGGATCTCGGCCAGGTTCTGCAGGAGGCACACGAGACAAACAGAGCCGACGGTGAGGGCCACCGTCTCCCACATAACAGGTCGTTTCTGTTCACCCACCGCCGGGAGAGCTACAGACGGATTCACCGATTCACGGCGACGCGCGTTAAAGTGTCGTCCGTGACTGACTCTGACGGCCGTGATCTACGGCTGCCGGTCGGTGAAGTCGGCGATGTTTGTGCCGCCATTTCGTTGCGAGGCGCGCAGTGACCCCTCCTGTCCCTGAAGCTAATGAATAAATCACACCCGCCGTCTCTCATCGGAATGCTGCCGGTTTACTAAATAAATAAAAGGTGCGCTAAACAAAGTCCAATATCCAGCGAGCCACTCGGCTGATTCACAGGGTTTTGACCCTATGCTACGCCGGGCAAGGCTACCACACCGTAACGGTTCTGTCACGCGGTGAGGGACTGCGCTATAACAAATCAGGCCTTATAGCGCTGAGCTTTGCAGTTTTCTGGATCCACTCTCTCTCTCTCTGCATCGCTAAAGATGATCCGGTCAGCTCAAATCACACAGAACTGTACAGAGCCTTCCTTTTGTCTGATGCTGGATGCGGGACGTGAGCCTGGCCTTAACAAACACAATTCCTCTGTGCTAGCCCTCTATCACAGGCATGGATATGTACATAATCTTATCCAGTGTGACTTACTGTACATAAAATACACTTCTACGTATGTATTTATGCTATTGGGTGTTAATATTAATACTAAAGTAATATTGCTCAGGGTTAGACTACCGTGCTTCACCTGGAATTTGAACCCGCAACCCCCTCCCTGTCCAGTTCCCAAACCGCTGTGACACTGGCACCAATATTGTGGACTTTACACAATAAACTACACACAATTCACACAATATTTATACATGGAGTAACAAGACCTTATATGCCTGTACAGGAAGGACAGCCTTCACTAAATGAAAGAGCCCCCCTCCCAACCACCTCAGATGGAATCTTTACTTTGTTGCTATGACAATGCACTTCTGATTTGAGCCAATGGTTTAGAGTCGTTTTGATTCATCACCAGAACAGGCACAAAGGCAGCAGTGATGTCCGCTGTCTGTGAGTCTTCCCTCAGAGACTGTGAGCAGACTGGAGGTCAGTGACCTGAGAGCGACGCACGTGCCGTTACAGTTTAGGTTGTCGTTCTCTCCCCGCCAGTGTTACAAAAGTCTCTTTCGAGCCCGACCTTTTTGTTCCTGTCTTTGGTGGAGTTGATGTCGTCCTGCAGGAACTGGGACTGGATCTGGAACTCCAGGTTTCTCAGCAGGGTGTCATCAGCCTCCTGAAACACACCGCAGGCACACAGCTGAGTACTTTAACAACCAGTGCTCTCCCCTGTTGCTCGTCAGAGCCCTTTGTGAGGTCCGTAGGGGCTGGCGAAGTACGCTGCGTATCGTGCTTGTGAATACCGAGAAAATAAGCACATTTTCACCCGACCACTCTGTAACAGTACATCCTGAAACACCCTGAGGACTCTTCACAGTCCTCATTTCCTTTCATTTTGCCAGAGCTTCGCCTTTCAAATGGGAGAAACGGTATGAGACGTATAAACGCATTACAAATGTGCTGTTTCTCGATGTGGGTGCAGCCAGTGCTTAATTTGTCAAATAAGAGATGCCGGGGCTCAACTCACACCCCTCCCCAGGGTAAACTTTTCCTACCTCTGCATTTCTGCATTTCTGCATTTCTGCATTCTATTTACATTTGTAATGTTCACTGGACGTAACGTTGTTTAACACCAGTTTAAAATATGCGTTGTTGTCGCACTTTAGATATCTATGAGCCCCGGGGCTCTGATTCTGAGTAAGACATTTGCCAGGCGCAAAATCAGATTCTTGGCATTTGCCCGGCACAAATTAAACACTGGGTGCAACGTTATCCACACAAGGCACGGCCCAGCCGCAGTGTTCCCCCACGCTCCCCTCACCCAGCTCTGCTCCCGTCACATCCAGTCGTACCTTGTTCAGATGCTCCAGCGTGCCCCTCTGCTCCTGCTGGTACTCGCACTCATTCCGGTACCTGTCGATCGGCACACCATAAAGGCAGGTTTTATATGGACCATAACTTCAAACGACTCCCGGGGGTAGCTATACCCAGGCGCCCATGGTAAAAATCACACTTCACCCATACCAAGGAGGAAACAAGAGCCTAAACAGCTTATTGAGATGACGGATGTCTCTGTGTCGTGTTGTTGTTGCGGAGACAGGTGAAACTGTTACCTGCTGTTAGTGATGCATATCACCCCCAATCCAAACACAGTAATGAGGAATATTATCAAGCATCGCATTACCTATTGTAGTCGTTTCCCTACTGAGTGTGTTCATTATGACTTCAATAGCAATTACATAGACCGCAACACAATTGGCAGCCGGCGACAACAAACATCGTAAGTGTTCAATATTAATTGTAAGGTAAAGTGCGGATCATTTTAACAGGAAAAGTCCCACAGTACTCTCAAAAATAAAGGTACAATTAGGGTACACTTTTGTTCCTCAGGGTACAAATGTGTTCGTTGTACCTTCAAAGATACACATAAGACCCTTCATGATACGGTTTTGTACCTTTTCCCAGTGAAAAAGGTACAAATTGAGGAAAAGGTACAGATATGTACCAAGGTAGGGTAATGAACCATTATTCAGACTGCCAGCCATACTGGAATGAAAATGAGGCTTGTACTGCAAGCAACATTATTTTCCTCGCAAGGGTACAATTATGTTCTTCTGATTAAAGGTACAATTCAGTACCCTACAGGGGTACTGTCATAGTGACAAGAATTTGTACTTTAATACAGGGATGCCAAACGTATCCCATCCAGGGCCGAGTGTGTGCAGGGTTTTGTTGCAGCACTTGCACTACACCAGTTGATGTCTCGAATTATCTCAATACTTCATCCAAGGAGGGGATATCATTGAAATAACCTGGTGCAGTGCATTGGTTGCAACAAAACCTGCGTACATTCGGACACCCCTGCTTTAATAGGCACAACATGGTACCTTTTCTTTTGAGCATGCAGATACCCTCTACGGCAGTGGTTCTCAATCCTCTCCTCGGGGAACCCCAGCCAGTCCATGTATTTGTTAAATTCCACCACCAGCACACCTGATTCAACTAATCAACACTCATTAAGTATAAATGAGTTGAATCAGGTGTGCTGGTGGTGGAACTGAACAAATACATGGATTTACAATACATGGGTTCCCGAGGAGAGGATTAAGAACCACTGCTCTACGGCTTTCTGACAAGGCGCGCGGTTCTACACATCCCGCGCCTCCCACCTGTTGGTGAACTCGTCGAGCGTGCGCTCGGCGTCCTTCAGCTCGCGCTCCAGCTTGGCCCGGTCGGACAGCAGCTCGCGGACGCGCTGGCGGTTGAGTCCGATCTGCTCGGCGAAGGCCTCCTCCAGGCCCGACGCCTCCTCCATCCTCTGCAGCGTCTCCAGCTGCTTGCGGAAGACGGCGTTGCGCTGCTCCAGGATGCGCGCCCGCGTGATGTAGCGGGCGAAGCGCTCGTTGAGCTCCTGCATGCCGTCCCAGCCCGGCGCGCCGGCCCCCGGGAGGTAGTCGTCCGGGCCGCCGGGCCCCTCGTCGAACACGTCGGAGCGCTCATACTTCTCCTTGCGCACCTCGTGGCGGTAGCTGGCCTTGAACATCGCTCGCGCTCGCTCTCTCTCTCGGTGGATCCGCTCTCCCCCGCTGCTGAACTGGTTGTCGCTCCGCTGCGGCGCCTTTAGCGTGTGAAAGTGGGGGTGCTCGCTCTCGACTAAGCGCCGACGCGCCGGGCCTTTCTGCAAAAACAACAGAGGTAATTGGCGCGGTCGCGTCGCCCCCGGACGGCGGATTCCAGAGCGGCCCCGCCCCCCACGCCGCTATCATCACAATGGCCACCGGCGCTGTCGACTGGGCGAGAACAACGGGGCCAGAATGGACAGGATTGCGCTGCGTCGAGTGATTCATTATGCCGTTGTTTCGGCTCTACTCAGCTGTTTGTCTGTTGTTGTTGTTGTCTCGGTGGGAGTGTAGGGCTGGGCTGGGCTTGTTTGTGTCTGTAGCTTGCCGTTGGCATTGTGCTGGGCAGAAAAGCTAGCCTCGCTTTTTTTTTGTGCGTGTGTAAGGGTCAAAGGAAAACACACAGGTCGGCCGGTTGAAACAGCTGGGTTTGTTTTGTCCGCCCGATTGTTCTTGATCAGTCCTTCGCACCGTAAACAAACAAGCACTTTGTTTACCACGACAGTGAAGTGTTTGATTCAGTTAGCCGTATGTCACCTTACAACAATAGTATATATCTATAGTATATTCCCACTTTGGCCATAGATTTGGGTGGTAGGGAAGTTTTGATTCATGACTCTTCGATTTTTCTGCAAACTGAAAAGTACAGCTGGCAATATAACGCAAGATAAATTGAAATGCACAACCTGGGACCCACATTCACTGAGTAACTATCAGGGGGAATAACCATCAGACTTGCACCATAAAAGTCTGGGATGGCCCGACATGACAAAATGGCATAAAGGCCTAAGTCTCTCTGTGGGGAGGTCATTCAGTATACCACTGGTACCCAAACTCTGTCCTGGGGACCCACTGTGTATGCTGGGTTTTATTACTGCCAGTCTCTTGATAAATTAAAGCTGTTGATAGCATCTGTGCAAGGTCTAACATCACTTTTTTCCTTAAGCTTGTTTTAAGACAATGTGGGTTTGGCTCGTTGCCGATTTCTCTGTCATTGAACTTTTGACTTTCCACAAATGGTTTGGTTTCAGCGGCCAGGTGTCTAGGTAGCCTTTTTCTAAAGGGATTATGTGTAATATCACACATTACAGAAAATGAGAGCATTAGTTGATCTGACTGATTTAAAGTGCTGGGATGGAACATTCATTGTTTGTGGCATGCATGGCTATTTCTGACATAATATGGCCTTAATAGAGTAAGTAATGTTTTAACAGACATTAAAAGTGTCTAATTAAGCACAGCTAGTTACAATTTTTTTTGGGGGGGGGGAGTGGGGGTTGTGAATATGCATACACAAACAAATTGTTAAGGGGGGGAGGGTTGGGCGAATGAATTTTTCAGCAGTCGATGAACAATTCGGAGCTGTCACAAAACATTGTGGGAGGGGGGGGTTTTTAAGAGCAGTAGACTGACAGTGTGGAACCGTCCTTTAAACCCAACCACCACCCCGTGGCTAAGCTAGTTGCCCCCAGCAGTACTGGGGTCACCCTGCGATGACAGACTCCTGCTGGCTGTGTTCATCGCTGCTGCGCCCCGCTGACAGGCTCGATTCCGTACGACACAAAAAGGTGTTCCTGCCGCTGAATGTAGGTCGAATTTGCATGATGGCTGCAGGCAGCTCACGTGCAAAGAGTCCAGGTGGCCAGGTGACCGCACAGCCGACAACAGGGTTTCTCCACCGAGAGAAAGAAAAGAGGAGAAGGCGCACCGTGAGATTGGCGTAGGTCCCGTTTGCACCTTCTCCGCGGTCCTGTGTGGCTCAGTATGTAGAGCATGCTTAGGTTGTGGGTTCGATTCCCAGTGGGACCACGTATACTGAAAAATGTATGCATTCATTACTGTAAATTGCTTTGGAATAAAGCGTCTGCTAAATGGCTTATATATTATTTTTCATATATATTGTTCCACACCGCCCTCTGCAGGTGGACTGGCCCACCATGCCGGTTCTGGTCCTCTGTCACTCGGGCAGACATGCACAAGGACAGGCTTAACAAGTGGCAGTTTCCACACAATCAGAACCACCGGGGATGCGTGAGTCAGCTCTCAGGGCCTCAGGCTCCACCAATCCAGCACAATGAGCTGCAGTCGGCCCAAGGCCGAGGCCTGAGCAGAGCTTGGCGGCTTTGCATTGACCACCCCTCGCAATATTTCAATGGAGATAACTCAGACATCGCTGTTAAAAAAATACAGGGTCGATTGCAGAAGTATTGACTGTATGGCCTCCGTTATCAAAACTAGGCCGTTGTCAGCACTTTCTTTCGAAATCGCTGATTACATCTCCAATGACACTCGTTTTTATTTCATTTCGGCAAGGGAGAACAAGGGGGATTTGCTTCCGAGATGCGGTTGAAGGACATGGATGTAAAAGAGTTTAGCAAACCGAAGTCCGGAAAGACTGGTGGCATCACATCTATTGTATTGCACAGCATGTAGGAAGTACGTTGCTGTGAGAAGTAAGTTTGAAACTTTGACTTAACCAACTTGAATAACTTAACTTAAATAACGCGTATTGCCTCAAGTGGATGACTCACTGCAGAAATTCACACTGCCGATCGCACATCTTCATTGTCAACTTCCCTTTTCTCGAAAGGTCACACGTTGAAAAGGGCGGGTCGGATCACAGGGCTACCCCTGAAGAATGGAGCGGATGAGGTCGTGCGCAGTGCTGCCGTCAGTACAGAACTCTACAGTACAGGCTAATAATGTCTTGAAGCATTCGCTGAGAAAAGCTGCCTAGCCCACAGTGGCCTGGCCTCAACCTCTGCATTGATTGAATGGAGATGAGGCACGAGGCAACGCTTTGTCCTTCATCAATTTATAACCTTCTGAAAGGGAGACGCAGCTGCAGGACTCAAAGCCAGCCGCAGAAAATCTCATCCCCCTTTCATTACATTAGGTCTTTTCACTTGCCTTTTATCAGTCCAGACAGCGTGCCATTGAGTAGCATTATTTCTGCGCGGAATGTACTCCACTTCACTCTATTGTGTGACTGTAAACTATGCAGTATGCGTACATCTATACATAATGTTCTCGAAGCTGTGAATACACATTCCCAGCACAAAAAGATGATGCATGCGCTTGGTCCTCGATGGAATCAGTACGACAGCCTATTTAAACCTGTTCACGTGGACCGCATTTCTCATTTTGTGAAGGCTTTTTTTAGCCCTCTCCTCCAGGGTCATACTTTAAGTGTACCTAATGTCAATTAAATATTCAAGGTGCTTGTTTAGCATTCCCTTCTCCCAGTGCAGGGGTAGGCGAACCCTGGTCCCAGAGTGCCGGAGAAGTTTCTGGTTTTCGTTCCAGCTGAACCCCTAACTACGTAACCGGATTAATTATGAGGCTTGATGAACGCAGGTGACCATGTGCTGGAGGCACTCAGTGTTTCACCATTCCGTTGCTCAGACTCCTAATAACGGAGCAACTTGTACAGTCCAGTTCGGATGGAACTAAAGCCAAAAATGTCTGTGGCACTCCAGGACCAGGGTTGCCTACCCCCTGTCCTAGTGGAACAAACTCGGCGGTTGTACATTTGACAAACACAATGAAACAATTCCAGTCCCCATTTTCGGCCAATAGCTGTTACTTTATCTCAATGTGTGCTTTGTTTACAAAACACGCATATCACCGTCATGCTCTAATGGCAAATAGTTATTTGCGTTTGTGCCATTAAGCCTTAATAACGGACTGTTAGCAATTTTGTCAAAACAACTGCCCCTCCTTGAGTGAAGCCTACATGAGGTCATTTTTGCATTGTTGTTTTGTTTCTCACATGGAAAATTATGGATATATTTTGGAAGTCCACCCAATGAACCCTGCTTATCGGTCCTGATCGAGCTTTCTCCGCGATAGTGCCCTTATTATAATCAGCAGAAATGTAGTCTTTAAAGAAAAGTTAATTAGGATTTGCCATGGAAATGCGATATTAATCTATGAACTCTTGGCCTAACTTGGCAGACAGGGTTTCCTCAATTGTTTCTAAAGTGTGCCTTACCTCTAAAAGAGGCCTTTGTGCATAGGAGGAGGGGGTGTAAGGCTGGGGAAAGCTTAGCCTTCTCCTGGCCATGGGCATGGCGATTTATATATGTGTATAAAAGTGTATAAATTTAATACAAATAGTAGCAATAGAGGATTCGAGGTGGAGTTAGCTCACTCAATCCACTGCCTACTGCGAAGGAGGTAACTAAGCTGTCCGGCTGCCGCTGATGGATGGTTATTAGGCTACTATTAGGTTATTAGTTAACTACTACTACTACTACTACTACTGAGTTAAATAGTGCTAACGATAGTTAGTTAGCTAGCTAGTTAGTTTAGTGCTCCAGTCTCATCCAACAATGCGTTGTCCTGTCAGTGAAGCGTCTGTCAGTCAAGCTAGCCTATGTTACCCTGAAAGCTGAAGGATTCATCACAGACTCACTGAGCCATTCTGGACACGAACTCTCTGTTAATGTCAATAAAAAGTGTTATAAATTATGTGTGTGAAAATGTATAAGCAAGCTGTATATTACACCTGGCATTGAACTGAATAAGTACACTGGTGTAATGTTAGAGAAAATTCATTCTTTTACTTTACTGAAGATTAGCACAGGTACAAAACTCAGACAACTTGACTGACTTAACTTACTTCAAACAGTGGGGTTCGGCAGTGCGAGGCAAGCATGCCGGTATGTAGATATTCAACTCACTTTTAGTATTTATACTTCCTTCATTAAGCACTCTTTCAGAGAGTATTTGCTTCTCTCCCAACTCCAAATCAACTGCTCTCTTCACTAAACCAGAGAGTATCTTCTTCTATGATACATGACTTGCGTCATAATTGCTGCGCACTGCCATCTACTGGTCAAAATGCATAGTGCATACACAGAGAATGCGAATGCACTTGGTTCACCCTCCGCCTATGACTGTGTTTGCTGCGAATCCAACATGAATCAGTAATAGCACAACATGCTATAGGAGCAAATTATGAAAACAATATGTACAGTGGGGTCCAAAAGCCTGAGTCCACTACCAAGATCTGCTTGTTTTCATCGTTCATCACAGAACAGAACATTTCACTCATGTGTTATTTGTTATTCAAGAATGTCATAAAACACATACAAATAAAAAAAATGTTTGTTTGAGAAAGGATTGTATGAAATGGAAATATCTATAAATATTTTGTTTGCACACCATTGCCTTTCATTTCCTCAAAATGTTGTGACACCTTATTTTTCATTTAAGTTTTAACACATGGACACTCCTAATAGTGTGAGTTGTTTTGGTCTTGCAACAATTAATATTGGATATTGACGTAATTAATATGGTCCTCTATGTGTTCTCGTTGCTACTGCAGGTGCTTTAATCTTGAAAAAGGACATTTCCTCTATATTTTTGTAGCTGTAGCAACAGATCTTGATAGTGGACTCAGCCTTTTGGACCCCACTGTATATTAGAGAAGTTGGAGAGGCATCCATACACAAATACTTCTTAAGTAACAATATCATCCATAAATATGTTATAGAAAAATATGCGATGAAGATATTTGTGTTATGTACTGTTTCTGTTATTGAATGTTTTATTTGCAACTGTGAACAGGACTGAGTGAAGTTTCAAGCGCCACCTTCCTCAATAAGGGGCTTCTGAGATCTCTCCCATGATCTTGAAACCATTTATTCATCCACAGCTCTTGCTGTGACAGCTAACCTTTTGTTCTTTGCCTTTAAGTCATTACAGCATCTTGAGATTATTCGTATCCTTGTAAGTGGTATTATTATGGAATATTTTTAAAGGACAACTTGCTTTAAACTGTTGGCTATCAGTGGAGTGCTATTATTTCTCAAACGTTTGGAATCCTCCATATGCAATGCAGATGCTTGGACAAGTTAGTGGTTTGTCACAATATGCATGCCTTCACATGATGAACTGCTGGTTGAACCAGGCACTGCCATAGCAACGACAGCATGGGGGAACAAAAAACAATGCTCCCTGATGCTGGTGCAAACACTCATTTAAAGGGAACGTGAAAAGCGTCCTGATTGGCCAGAGTATAGCCACGCCTTCTACACCAGGGTTCCTCAAATCACGGTCCTCGAGTTCGGTTCGAGTCCTGCCATTTTTCCACCCTCCCTTTACCTGGGAGTCAGGTGCGAAGCCACCCTGGCCAATCAGTTGCATTACTTCAATTCAGTTCAATTACCTACCAGAGAGAAAAACAAACCAGGACCGAATTTGGATTCGTGGGCCAGGTGTGAGTAACCCTGTTCTACACCTTTACACTCATTACCGCACTATTAACAGCCCTCCAGGATGTTGCAGAACACTCGCTAGCACCGAAACACCTACATTAAATCAGCCAAAGGCCTAGCCAGGTAGTGACCTATTGTGCTCTGTGATCTGTTTATGAGATATTTGTCTGTGTGTATCGCTAAGATAAATAATATTGGTATAACACCATTTTATAAAAACAAGACACAAATACTACTGCTACTACCTATACCTCTATTAATAATAGTAATAATAATAACAATAAAGTGTACGTGTGTGCATGTGTGTGTGTGTGAGTGTGTGTGTGAGAGAGAGAGACAGAGAGAGAGAGAGAGAGAGAGAGAGAGAGAGAGAGAGAGAGAGAGAGAGAGAGAGAGAGAGAGAGAGAGAGAGAGAGAGAGAGAGAGAGAGAGAGAGAGAGAGAGAGAGAGAGAGAGAGAGAGAGAGAGAGAGAGAAATGGCTTTCCGGCCGGTACAGGGTGGCGCTGTGTGAGTGGGGTGTGATACCTGGGGTTTCTGGCCCCTTCTTGTCTGGGGTATGGAGGAAGAGACCTGACGGGGTGTCTGATATCTTAACGTATCCAACACTATTCACATACACAGTGTACAATGGGCATGGCGGAAAGATTGAAGAGACGTCACCAAAACGTTACCTTCAGACTCGGTGGAAAGTTGTGAGAGACTCAAAGAGAACTGATGGGAGTTTCATCACCTGCCAGAATGATGGAGGCTCTGCTGTCAGCACACTCATCAGATCAATGGAAGCGTCTAAGATTCTTTCGCTCGGATCATTCGTACACTTGCATTTCAGAGACAGCTCAATGATGAACGGATTCACGGTTTGGTTGGTTTTCCAAATGGGGTGCCATTACATTTTGTAAGATATATTCATGTTTAGCCGGATTATTATTTTTAACAATATTTTAAGTAAAAGTGTATATTTTTAAAGATTTGGAACAAGGATGAACAAATCAATGTTAAGACCAGAGAAGACTTTGTATGAATTGTATGCTACAATGTATGCTGTGTCATCACTCACATGATTTTTACATGATTTGCACAAACGATTTTGATTATATTTATAGATATTTTTATCCTTTTTGTATTTTTTTTTGATGTTATGAGGTACAAGACAGGCAGAGGATTCAACACAATTGTCAAATAGTAAAAAACGCAGTGTTTGACTTAAACAGGAGCGTTCAGATTAATGCTTCTTGGCGTGTGCTTCGTAGATACCGACAAGTCGGTAAGTCACTGCAGGAGCACACTGTACCATTCCTCCCCGCTGTAGTCTTCTCTGTGATTGATGACCTGTGCCATCACCGAACATCTGTACCACCCGCTACATCATTGCACATTGAAAAGTTGGCTTTGAACTTTGATGCACTTGGACCACGCCGCTGAGCTCTTGAATTACGGTTGGTCTTTTGCCAAAAGAACGCTAAAAGCACTCTTCAGACTGTGCCTGTTGAAAATGAGAATGCGTTTTGGACTTTGCGATGTTCAGAGGCAACGCAGAGTTCAGCCTCTAAAATATCAGGATTATTAGTTTTTTCCCTCCAAAACTCACAGCTACAAATCATGTTTTATGGTGCACCGGTCTCCCTGAAATTTAAAACCACGGTTTCAAACAAATCTTTCAGAACCTAATACTCCTCTCCTCGTGCATTTTTTGCTTTCAGATATGTTAAGGCGCGATGTGTTTTTGATCAAAACATATTGAAAAAAAATGTGTGAGAGTGTGGGTGTGATTTATGGATATGCTAATACCGAGATGGCGCTGTGCTTTTTGGAGCAAAACTTGACAAGTACATATGTGTTCAATTATATAAATATGTAAAAAACACTGTTATGTAAAAAACACTGCTGCTAAACAATTTATCCTAGAATTGTTTTTTGGGAAGGTCTGAAATTGCTGGAGTCTGTCATTCACCATGATGTGATTTTGCAATTCAAAAATACATTGTATCATAAAGTGAACATGAATCAGTATTACTGCAGACCAATAACCAATGTAGCCTTAACTACTGCATTGCAAGGGAATATTTTCAAAAACAACAATTAGCTAGTTGTAGTACGCAGCACAGGAGCAGGTACATACAGGATCTCAATATCATTTCTGAATACTTTCACTGAAGTCATTCGCCTTTTCTTTCCTGAACAACATGACTATTCTTCATATTTAAAAAAAAGTTAAGCGTTTTCATGAAATCCGCACCTTCAGCTGACTCCTTCACTACAACACAATTGTGTCAAAGTGCAAACACGTCACAATTAAATATAAATGTTTTTCAACTACAGCCAAGGTCAACTTGAGTACCCTAGAGTAAGGTTTTGATACATTTTATAGTGAAGACTTAAATATATATATGCTTAAATGTAATGATCTGACCATATTTGGATAATTCAATGTGTTTCTTGAAAAGATTTACTTCCATTAAAGTTCTGAGAACCTTCCATATTTCATATATCATTCACTCAACTGTACACTCTAAAAAATAATATACTGTATCTACTTTTAAAAATTGAGTTGTTTTTTTTACAATTTCCATGCCCTTTGTAAGCAATCCTAACTTGGGTATATTAAGTAAATGCTATGAGCCTATCACTGTCAGACTAACACAACTAAAGTACCACCAACATGATTTTCTTCAACATCTGAAAGACAAATTAAGTTGAACCTACTTAATATTAATTTCATCACTTTGTTAGACTAACACTGTGGTTCTGTGTGGCTCAGTAGGTAGAGTGTGGCACTGGCAACACTGAGGTTGTGGATTTCATTCCCACTGGGACCACATATACTGAAAAATGTATGCGTTCATTACTGGAAGCTGCTTTGGATAAAAGCATCTGCTAAATGGCATATATTAACACAATTAAATTGAGTACCACCAACATGACTTTCTTTAACACCTGAAAGCTTAAATAAGTTGAACCTATATAATTCAATGTAGCGGTGAGTGCTATTAAGACTCAGGAGTGATTTTTTTCCATTATAGCGCTACCCGTTTCATTAGAACAGAGCATTGAGACCAGGAAGTACACAGAAGCACGACAAACGCACGGTGGTCACTATTTACACATACACATACCATCATGGTGCACAACACAAAGGATCACATACAATAACTCTCCGTAACAGGGGAGAGAGAGACTTTCATACGACATAATTCGACAATTATAGAAGTATTACAGCATGAACATAACTAGATAATATATCATTGTTGTAGCGTTTGCAAAGGCCTATGGGACATTACGTAGCGCATAGTAATTGAGTTGACCCGACTCAATATTTGTCTGTTGTTGAGCTGAAGCAAAATTGTGCATTCAAATTGGATATAATAATGCATCAAGATAAAAATGTTATTTTCATTTTGGCTGAACTCACTGTTTCAAGTAAATGTAGCAAACTGAATTATTTATGCTGAAATTGCCTGTTAATTTTAACCTTTATTTACTAACCCTCTGAATGTATTGTCCTTGTGGGAGGTGTCATTGTAATCTGCAATATGACCTACAGACACGTGTACAGTAGAAGGGTATGATCGAATCCCTCTGACACATATAGTGCCTTGCTCCTACAAAACTCACACTGGGGTCATATTCATAATTATTTCAACCATGAAGTTAGATTGAACTTACCCCCCAAGTTCATATTCATAATATTCAAATTCATGTTGTGGTGTGGTGTGCTCAACAGCATGAGAGATATTGGTTTGGGCTTTTGTAGTGTAACCAGCACTGGTTCAACCCCCTGTGAAGAGCACAGATAATTGCAATAATTGGCTTATTAAAAATGAGTGACATTTGAGTTTTTTTAGTCACCCCCCAACAGGTTTATATGAACATCCTGTTGCCATTATTTTAATTAAATGTGTGTGCAAAATGAACAGCTTGCCAGCTGCTGTTTTCTCATTCTGGGGTAAAAGGCCTACAACTTTGAAGAAATTAAAGGTTTTTGAAACATGGTGTGTTCAATCGATAAACACATACTGTAATTCGGCATGCCTGTGATCTCTGTTATGTTCATATCAGGAGCACTGGGCTCTAAGAATTGAACCCACCAGCTAAGATATTTTAAAAAACGTGTTTCTACACAGGACTACAGCGCTGGCTACCATGAAAAAAAGAAGGTTCAAACTTTAACATCAACACTGATTTTGGGCGACCTGCGATGCAATGTCTCTCGTCAAAAATGATTTACTGGGGGAGAAAAAAATGGCCAGAAAAGTAGGACTGGATTTTTTTTTACGTAACAATGTAATATTCTTGGGGCTCGTATGGGTGGCCCCAAAGTCAAAGCAACCGACTCCTGTGTCGTGGCAACTGTTGCCAGGAGACCTTGGGAGAGACGTATAATTGGCCTCTGCCTCGCCCAGGGAGGTCCTGAGTTCATGTGGGGCCTGCTGTCTGCCCGCATCAGCTCGCGCAGGCCGTGCAACCCTGTGGCACGACGGTTGCTCTGCTCAGCCTCAGCCACGGCTGGCAGAATGCCAAGTAGCGCGCACATCGGAGGACACACGCGCTTGTCTGCGCTCGTCTGCGCTCTCCTGCGCTGACACAGGATGCTGCAGCGCAGCGGTGACTTCACAGGCTTACAGGATGCGACGGCGCATTGCACATCGGGAATTAAAAGGCAGGGGGAAAATCATAGGCGGCACGGTGGTGCAGTGGATAGCGCTGTCGCCTCACAGCAAGAAGGTCTCGGGTTCGAATCCAGGCCGGGGGCCTTTCTGTGCGGAGTTTGCATGTTCTCCCCGTGTCCGCGTGGGTTTCCTCCGGGTACTCCGGTTTCTTCCCACAGTCCAAAGACAAGTTAGGCTAATCGGAGAGTCTAAATTGCCCGTAGGTATGAGTGTGTGAGTGAATGGTGTGTGTGCCCTGCGATGGATTGGCGACCTGTCCAGGGTGTATTCCTGCCTCTCGCCCGGAACGCATGCTGGGATATGCGCCAGCCCCCACCCGCGACCCTGACCAGGAATGAGCGGCTTAGATAATGGATGGGGGAAAATCATCGCAAAAACTCGGAAAAAACTACATTTCCCTGAAAAATCTTCGCAGCAAGGAAGCAATGGAATAGGCCAACGATTATAACTGGCCATTCAAAATGGGGGGACTGAGAGTAAATCATAATATTGCAAACTGTTACAACTGAGCAAAGTATATAATATCTCCTAAAGTAACAGTTCGAACAAACACAATGACACGAGTCAGCTCTTTTAGAGTCGCCTCACGATTCTCCCTGGCACGATTAATGTTTTGAGGCCGCGCTCTCGTCAATCAACACTCCCCCAAATTCCACAAAATTAATTATGATTGGAGACGTGTGCCATTGTGTGCAGCACTTAGAAGAAGGGCAGAGTCCTTTTTCACTCGGCTAATATTCACCGGCGACGGAAGCAAACATTTCAAACGGAATCGCGCTGCGCCTTCGGCTAAAGATAAAAAGCGTACCCGCGGACAGCCGATGAGAGCCCCATCTTCTGCTGTCCCAGATAATGGCGGCCGCTGAATATTACGCCAGGCCTTGGGCCAGTGTGAGCGCGTGCGGAAAGATCTGGCTCTCCCATCTCCAGACGGAGCGCATTGTGATGCATGAAAGTCGAAGCGCAAATATCATGCCGTCTGTACGAACCCGAGCTACGGAAAACAACCTTCTGTCACTGTCACTTCATTGCTTATGTTCTCCACTCATTCCAGGCCAAACAGTTCTAATGACAGAGGCGCTGGCCAGAAGACACGCGGCTGGCTGATTGTTAGCCTTTTTTTGGCACCAATAATTGTTCATAAACATGCGTTTAGAATGGCTATTTTTATTCATAGCACAGAGTTGTTCAGGAACCTTCACACAACGGTGACAGAAAAATATAATGCCGTTACGTTATTCATTTGGTGGGCAAACACCCTTGTCCAAACTGAAATAATAATTATTACATAGATATACTTATCTTTACAAATTAACATATTGTCCAATCGCTGAGCTGGATATTTACAAAATGACTTCACCTCGTGCAGTTGTTTTTGTTCCAACACTCTAATTAAGATTTATTTCTCACCAGCTAATGTGCAGCTCACGGACACAAATAAAAAGATCAATGGAGCTTCTTATTTTCTTTTTTTCCCCATTTTATTCTTTTTTTATGAGTCTGTTCCCAGTACAGGGTCATCTTCCCAAACCATGTAGCAATTATGCTTGCACCCTCAGGGGCTCTGGGTCAATGCTCGAAATGGGCCATGGCACTACCAGATATCCACTGACCTTATTCCTCACCGTAGAGAGCGAGGGACTCACATCAAACATCAACTGCTAATCCCGGGTCCAAACGAGAGCGAGTGAGTGAGCAGCAAGGTGAACCCAACATTTATTCTCAGTCAGTGGCGTGCCCTGCCAACACTCAACCCAACGAATTGACTGGGGACTCCAAATCTCATCTCCAAATGAACATTAAAGAAAGCAATGTTGGAACTGCTTCTGAAGGTTCTGTGATAAGAGCAATATACATATTTTCATTCATTACCCATAGGCCTTAATATACACCTTCTCTGGTAACAATGGGGCCATCCACTCGACGGGATGTGTATATGCAGTACCAAGATGTCACTGTGTTTCTTATCTAGGGTAGTTTAATATTGGGGAATGTGTCTTGTTTAATTTGCTGTACAATATTTAAAGAGTATTCAATTAAATAGTGAAAATCTCTAAATACTATTTTTAATTGTAAAGAATGATGTGATAATATTACCTCAACTATGCTTTTTGTTTCAATATACTGTTCACCAAACCATTTATCTTTATAAAAAGAAATAAAAATACAAATAAATTGTTTTTTGTTGATGTTACAATCCAACCACTCCTACTTCAATTCAGAAACATGTGGATTCTGTCAAGGCATTTGTTTTGATGAAGATATTAAAAGCAAAAGTTTGCATGATGGATTCGATGACGAATGGACAATTTAATTTTCAGTTTACTTTAAAGTTAAATTTAAATTATTTTATACCTTTGGGAATTGTTGGATCAGTCTCACACACATAACATTTGAGGCCAAAACTTGAGGCCAAAATATCTGTCACCAAATTAATTACAGTTTACAAGAATATTCAAAGCACATTGTCACTCACTCATGCACGCACACACACACACACACACACACACACACACACACACACACAAACGGGCACACAGATGAACAGGCACACACACAAGAACGGGCATGTACACACACACAAAAATAGGCACACACACATGCGCACACATACACACACACACATACACAGGCCCACACATCCATGAATAGGCACACATACACACTTTCACATGTACACACACACACACACACACACACACATGAACAGGCACACACACACACACACACATGTGAATGGCCACACACACACATACAAAAAGAGGTACACACACATACTGCTTTGGCCGTGAGATGTGCATTCAAGATTGAACTCACTTGTGAATGGACAGAATTTTCGAAATATATGTTAGATACTAACATACAGGTAATTACCTGACATAAACACTAACACAAAGTGTCTTAATAGGGTATTGGGTCACCATGAGGCACCAAAACAGCTTAAATGCACCTTGGCATAGATTGTACAAGTGTCTGGAACTCTATTGGCGGGATGCAACACCATTCTTTCACAAGAAATTCCATCATTTGGTGTTTTATTTATGGTGATGGAAATTCTGTCTCAGGCGCGGCCCCAGAATCTCCCAGTGTTCAGTTGGGTTGAGATCTGGTGACTGAGACGGCCATAGTATATGGTTTAAATCATTTTCATGCTCATGAAACCATTCAGTGAACTCTCATGTCCTGTGGATGGGGGCATTGTCATCCTGGAACAGACCACTCCCATCAGGATAGAAATGCTTCACCATAGGATGATGGTGATCACTCAGAATGACTTTGTATTTATTGGCGTTTGCCTCGCCCTCTAAGTGGTTGAGTGGACCTAAACCATGTCAGGAAAATGCACCCGACACCATAACAGAGCCGCCAGTATCTCTCATTTACTCAAGCATTTCCTTTATTTTGGCGGTTACCTGAATATTTATAAAATGATCTCCGATCACAAACAAGTGCAGTCTTGAATGCTCGTGTGAATGAGGTTTTGTGAAACATCACTGGATCTGGAAATCACCCTGTCGAAATGCATTAGGGTACAACTAATATAATAATCTTCACATTCATGTTCCAAACCAGAGGATTTCCAGGAAGCTCTGAAATAAGTGCATTCCGCATCGGGGATTAGATTGCCTCATGCTAACGGTCCCGCGAGGTCTGCCTGGAACGCGCTCCAGTGGGAGAAATCTTCGCATCTCACTTGTTTTCGCTTAGGGCTTTGGAGAGCACTTGAGAATTATTTCTCTCTTTCATTATTTTCTTTGGTTTGATTATTTGATTATTATTCAGCTGCACATCTGGATTCATCCAGTGGTACAAACCCTCCTCCACACACACACACACAGACACAGACACACACACACACACACACACACACACACACACACACACACACACACACACACACACACACACACACACACACACACACACACACACACACACACACACACACACACACACACACACACACACACACACACACACACACACACACACACACACCCAAACAGTTATTTAACTCGATTGAGACTAATCTTACAACAGATTAAGATTCAGAAAATATATATAGGCTATATATTATTTTTAAAACTGTATTTAAAAAGAAGACTTCACAAGTGTGAGCAGAATCAAAGATGATGTAATGACATGAGAACGGTTCTTAATCAATTACAGACGTGGTTGCGGGTGTGGGCAGTGGCGATTTTACCGCGGGTGCAGGGGGTGCATTTGCACCCCCTACTGTTGGGATGAAAATATTCAAATGTTCAAGTCAATGTCAAAAAACATTTAAAAGAAAATTATTTTTGAACATTGCACCCCGTTTTAAAACCTAAAATCGCCACTGGGTGTGGGTTACAGATGCGGGTGCTGCAAAAATAAGAAGGAAAAAATAATAATCCTGCCTTCATTCTGTCATTAATACCCGCAAATAAATCCAACCCTGCATTTTTGATAACACACGGATTTATTTGTGAGTCTTAATGGCAGAATTAAGGTATTATTATTATTATTATTATTGCAGCATTCAGTGTTTTATCTGCTGAGATGCCACAATGTTCCATTATGAGAGAACATGAAAACGCTCTTACAACATGTAGCCTACTTTTACTGGACTGCACTAAAGTGTGAACTTGTGTGCTTTACTTACCGTTTGAAGATTTAAGATCACCTCTGCAAACAAATATGAAGAAGGGGGCAAAGAGCAGGGGAAAAAGACAATCAGGAAGCAGGCTACAACGACCGAGGGCTTCACCTCGGGATGTTCGCCATTGACAGAGAACGATTGTAACATGCTCAGTATTTCACTCATGCTCTGTAAATGCAAAAAGAATGTGACGGCCATACAGTCTGTATTTTACTTTTCGCCGCAGGTGGATTGATGGACTGAACGCGTCTGTCGATGAATAAATAAACACAAACACTGTGGTTTCTCATTTCGGGAGGCCTTGAAGCGTAACCGTAACTGTGTACTTGCAAATGCGGAATCAAGTCTAACAAGTGTGTCTTGTGTAATGTAATTTAAGTGCTACTTGTAAAGTCGTGCAGTTTCTCCGTGCAGTTTCTCCTCCCGCCACCCCCTTCCCCTCCGGCAGTGAATGGCGTGATGTAGCCTACTGATTTAATCTTATTAATATTTCAGTCATATTTTTTGTTGTTAATCGCATATAATAGTTACCTGTTCAAATTCTGTATTTACAGCAGATATATTTTTATGAAAATATATATATATATATATATCTATGAAAAATATATATCTATTATAATAGAATATATTATATTTGACTTTCTATTATAAATAAAGGTGAACCCTGTAGTGTGTTTAGTCAGAATATTCATTTTAAAAGTGTTGAACTGCACATCGTCTATTTTTCTTCCACCTTTAATCTAGCCTTTACCTTTTTTTGTTTAGTTAATTAAAAAGTAGGCTACCCAAGTCTATACCTGTGGAGTACCTTAATAGAGGCTGAAATTAGTATATTATATTGTATGTTTTTGCACGGTAACGATTGTGTAATTTCTCTAACTTGGCGGTTCAGCACTTGGCGGGACACCCCCCACCGGGTACAGCTGTCCTAAACAGAAATACAGGGTTCAACTCCCACGTGTGTCTGACGCTTCTGTGTAAGTTGGCTGGTAGCCTATACTTATTCCTGCGCGTGGTCGTCCTTGTTGCCCTTGCGGCAGGTGTTACACGATCACAGCCACGGCCCGCAATAAATCAACTGGCATGAGTCAATGCAGCCGATCTTTACGCTGTTCACGATATACTGTACTTTGTGCTCATCCCAGCTACGGTAATGGGACAATATCGATCGCACAGCTGAGCAATGCCGTTATCAAACGTTTTTGCTAAATCTTCCGAGGACGTCATGGTTGCGCAGCGACAGGGTGTCTAGGTGAAAATTGGAACAAAATGGATACGAAAGGCCACATTAATCATTATTGGCTAGCCAAGCGCTTTGTATTGTCTGGTTTTCAAACTAAAGACAAGGAGCAGTTTAATTCTGATTGTCATTAAGTGCGCTGTGAGTGGATGCTTGTGTGCTTAATTGCTACTGTTCGACTTCTGTCCCAAGCGTCGCACGAGAAATGACTTGTTTCCCTTTACAAAGTAACGGATGCCGTATTGTACAGGCGTTCCACGTGATAAGGCCCTGTTCACTTGAGGCGATTTCTTCCATTTCACAACAGAGATATGTAATATTTACCCATACCTAATTAACTTACATTATTCACGAAGGGAAATGCCGGCGTAATTAAATATGCACAAGTGCTTTTTTCTGAAGTTTAAAGAATCGACATGGAGGCAGAAAATGGATTTTGACACACTTAAATAGGACATGGCGTTGTGAATTAAGTGGGCGCTGGGAATTAAGAACATAACAGCCTTCCCAGGAATATGCATTTCAATTTGCATCTTACATGTAGGTAGATATTGTGTGTGTGTGTGTGTGTGTGTGTTTGGGCTTTACATTTCCGATGCGTGATTTAATCTTGAAAGCATTCTTGTAGCATGCATGAATACAGAGCAGCGGCTCTCCCATTGCTCCCACTCAGTGGAGGCATGCTGGTGCATCAGTGCAGTCCATTACTGTGCTATTTATTCAAATAAAATAAAAAAGGCTTACCTAATGATAAAGTGATGTACAGGTAGCTGCCAAAATAAAGGAAACACCAACATAAAGTGTCTTAATAGGGCGCTGGGCCACCATGAGCCACCTGAACAGCTTTATTGCGCCTTCTACAAGTGTCTGGAACTCTATTGGAGGGATGCAACACCATTCTTCCATGAGAAATTCCATCATTTGGTGTTTTGTTGATGGTGGTGTAAAACGCTGTCTCAGGCGTTGCTCCAGAATCTCCCATAAGTGTTCAATTGGGTTGAGATCTGGTGACTGAGACGGCCATGGCATATGTGTTACGTTGTTGTCATGCTCATGAAACCATTCAGTAACCACTCGAATCCTGTGGATGGGGCATTGTCATCTTGGAACTGACCACTCCTATCAAGACAGAAATGCTTCACCATAGGATAAAGGTGATCACTCAGAATGGATTTTTTAATGCCATTTACCTTGCCCTCTAAGGAGTTGAGTGGACCTAAACCATTGCAGGAAGATGCACCCTCACACCATAACAGAGCTGCCAGAACTCTTATTTACTCAAGTGTTTCCTTTATCTCGGCAGTTAGCGGTATCAATGGGTCTGATTGTTCAAGGAACACATTGAGGGACACGAAGCAATCCCTTCGATTACCTGGAGGCACTTGTCACAACTCTTTCCCTGTTCATTCTGTGAGTCTTTGAGCTCTCTTCTCTGTCTTCAGGTTTTGCAATTTGTGCACACGTCGACCGGGAGACCGGGCAAAGGGAGCAGAGAGAGCACAGCTGTCACCCACAGTGATATCGACAACGCTCATTCCACAAAACAACACTGCCTTAGTCTCCTTTCAACAACGTTTACTATCAACATCAGGCCTGACATTTTGTTTTGTCTATAAAGGCTGAAATGGTGTAATTGTCCTCTCTTATCCAGTTTCAGGTCCTACAAATGCCCTCAGGGATACCGCTTTTTGGGCCTTTTTTGTCACACTTTTCACAACAAAGCTGCAAAGATGGGGAAAGGACTCTCCTTATAAAGTTAGCTAAAAGACAGAAGTCAGTCTTCTAGCCAACTGTAGAACAATGGAGAACTTTATAACAATGACTACTGCAGATTTTTTTTTAAACAAAGGATATATAATTCTCAGAAAAGTCCTGTGTACACTGTATGGCAGGGTTACTCAATTCACGGTCCTCATGGGCCGACCACTGCTGTTTTTACACACTCCCTTTACCTGGGAGTCAGGTGTGAAGACATTGTGGCCAATCAACTGCACTCAATTGTTCAATTACCTGCCCGAGAGAAAGGAAAACCAGAACCGGATTTTGATTCATGGGGCAGATTTGAGTAGCCCCTGCTGTAGAGTATATCAATAAATAAACTCACATAAAGCAGGGGTCTCAAACTCATTCCACGGAGGGCCGAGTGTGTGCAAGTTTTTGTTGCAACCGATGCACTGCACCAGATTATTTCAATGAGTTGCCCTCCTTGATTGAAGAAGTGAGCTGATTAGTGAAATCGCCTGGTGTGGTGCATCGGTTGCAACAAAAACCTGCATACACTCCGTGGAATGAGTCTGAGCCCACTGACATAAAGGCTTGGCATGTCACAGACTTCACCCAATCCTCCAGTGGTAGTCTGGTTCCTGAGTCTTATCTCAGAGCTCCATTACTCTGGACTTAGATGCAATTTTCTCAGTTTAATGATTTTTTTTGTTCGTTTTTTTTGCCTGTGCATATTTGACGTGGATGCCAGGAGAGAGGAAAGCTGTTTATCTGGGCCACGCCCTCATCCCTTTACAGGCAGTCCTTCAGCGCTGAATTTCAGCTCAGGGACATTTAGGATACTCTCATGTGCGGGGAAACAGACATTTTTATGTTCGTCCTGATAGATGGAAGCTTTTTAATCTTCATTTATAAGTAGTTTCTTTGTTTCAGAAGGAAAGATCTCTCATCCTTCACAGTGTAATTTGGGGTCTAATAGAAATGCATTTATCTGGAATAACAACTTGCAACTGTCTGCCGATGGTGGGAGTTGAATTAAAAGTTAATCGAATGAAGTTTTAATTAAAAATGGAAAATGACAGAGTGGAACCTTTACTGACTCTAGTCGTCTTTATTGGACCAATAGAGGCACAGCAAAGGCCTGCATGTATAAATGCATGTCCTTACTAAGATGTATTACATTCTTACAAACAACAAACTCATATTTAAAACTTAACTTAATAAACATGCATTCACACACTTAATAAAACACACACACACACACACACAAACACATACAGGCTACAGTATGTGAGAGAATGAACGATAGAGGGAGAGAGAGAATAAATTAGATAGAGGGAGGGAGAGAGAGAGAGAGAGAGAGAGAGAGAGAGAGAGAGAGAGAGAGAGAGAAGATGAGAGAATGAGAGAGAGAGATGGGTTGGATATTTTCTATTGATGGAAATGTAAAAGTGATGAAGAGCAAGGACTAGAAGCCAGCGCAGATGACAAATGTTAGCCTGTCCTGTCCTGCCTCTTCAGGGGGAATGAATCCTCGATCCCTCTAGTTCCTCATCTTCCGTGTCAAGATGACTGAGTTTTCAGAAATGCTTTGTCTGCTCTCTGCAGTGAGGGCCGATTCCCGGAACTCCTTTCACAAAGTTCCCGTGACATTTTTGAGGCAACAACTTGCTTGCTACTGTGACAGGTTAAACACGTCTCCCAGGCCAAGTGTGAAGGCTCTTGCCTGGTGTGCAGGTTTCCCACAGCGCCCGGGGTTCCATCCCCGACTGTGCCAGCCTGGCTCTGGCCCGGGCGATTGGCTGTCCACCCCAGGGGGAAGGGGGGAGGGAAGTCTTCACATGCACAGAAAAGCTTCCGTGCTGGTGTATATCACAGGCGACGGCTAGGCGAGTTCCGTCTCGACAGGAGGCGGTTCATCGCCATCGTCACTGTCGGTCCCAGGGTAGCAGCTGGTCCCGTAGTTGCAGGCGGCAGGCTCATGGGGAAGGGGGGGAGTGGGACTGAATAAATAGAGCATACAATTGGCCACCAAATTAGAAGAAAAACTGGGCAAAAATCTGAAATATTTGATTTTTTAAATAAATTTAAAAAACATGTCTCACCCACACGCATACACAATTTTGGTATTTTCTCTTGGCCCCGTGATGGCAGGCACTTCCCTGCCAATTGGCATGGGCCTAAGGATCGCTCCGAACAGCTGAGGAGAGTCCACCTTATCCCCCCTGCCCTCACTCGCCGCCTTGATCTTGTTTTATCTTTCATGACACACTCGCCACACACAAACACCATCGTTAGACCTTATGCTATTTGGTAGCATGCGGTACCTGTACGGCACACACGGGGCTCGGCAAGAGAAGACAGACGGGATCATTTGGTGGGGGGGAAGAAGAAAAGGTAAGAAGCCAACATGGACTATTTCAACATTCTTATACATCTGGAAACTTTCTTTCCAACAGTGTGTCCAT
Organism: Aldrovandia affinis; assembly: GCA_029706075.1. Taxonomy (NCBI): domain Eukaryota; kingdom Metazoa; phylum Chordata; class Actinopteri; order Notacanthiformes; family Halosauridae; genus Aldrovandia; species Aldrovandia affinis. The sequence goes on from JAINUG010000129.1 coordinate 1,421,849, forward strand.
ATTAAGTGTATTGGTATCCTCTTGTAGGACTGGAAACCACAAATCCACCCAAAGCAGAATGTTAGTAGTAAAGTGTTGTATACTACTAGTATTTGTACTTAATTTGAAAGGAAAGGAATATGCTACTTTTTCCTTGCTTTCCGTTTTAAACCTGAAATAAATATGGAACATATAAATCAGAGTGATACATTTAAGAGTGATTATTTAAAATATATATTTACAGGATCAACTTCCTAGTATTTTTGGTACAATTAGCTGTTCTGTTAATTAGTCGAATGGAATTAGCAGAAGATTAAATACATAATGAATCTACTTAATTTCTTGGCAACAAAACATCATTTGGCTTTCTTCCTCTGCTATTAAGCCAAATTAAATGTTCATCTACAGGGTTATGCTGCATTGTCATACATTCCTCTCATCTATTACAAATATAATAATACATGTGGAAAATGTATCTATTAATCATAATAATATAATATATGGTGTTGCATGTGTGCATGTAATCCCTCTCATGCAACATCATATATTACTGTAATGGTATATAATATTATACGTTATTACAGCGTAATTATTATACTTTTCAGAACTTATTACTGTATTTCCGTGTGAAACATCAACGACAATTTAAGTGCCAGGATGAAAGTTGAGTTAACCATTTAAGGAAAGCAAAACTCTGTCAACCTTGTAAAAAAAACTGCTTGTAAATGTAATTTAGAACCTTCAGATTTAGAACCTTGTAAAAAAAAAAAAAACACCACCTTGTAAATGTAACACCTTCTAAGAGTTCAGTGGCTCGGATGTTCATACCCACATTTTGTTCAAAATTTTGTTCAAACATTTTGTGGAGCTCAACGCATGGTTCAGTTCTCAGATGCGAATAATATGACTTTGGTTTTCAACGACTGCGCTTTGCTTAAGTAGACATGGGCAGGAAAGCAGGGCCAAGGATATTCCACATCTAAGAGTCTGACTTGTGACGAGAAAGGAAGGAAACTTTCACAAACGCTGGCTCATACCGCCCTTTGATTTAGCGAAAATCGCACACTAAAACCATCGACAATGTCAAAGCAAAGCGCATGACCGGCCTCTAAGTCGTCAATACGCAGTGTGCTCTTCTCAGACAGGGTGAGAAGCCAGTGAGATATTCTCCCTGGCAAAGTTTTGAATCCTCCTTGACATTCTCGGTTGCCTTTATAGTCTTATTTACGAGTAAACACAAACACAGCTGCAGTGAAAACACAGGCATGTCACGCGAAGCACGACTGCACCTGGTTTGAGGCCATTTTGTTTCTGGGCGTATTTATAGGCCGGTCATCGCCGGTGCAGCTGCATCACGTTCCAGAAAACCTGCAGTAAACTCGACATCTGCGTTCCCGTCGCTCACAAAAAAACAAACGAGGGGGCTGTTTCAGTGCCGCAACAAGCCGAGCTCATAAGTTATCGTTCCCCTGACCGTATATGTTAGCAGGTCCCAGACGTTTTAACACCTTATTATTTGTAAAGTAGAGTAGACGCTGTCAAGGGCAACGAAGACGGTTCTCTGACGTATGTCTGATACTTTCCCTCGCTTTTATCATGTCATGCAGATAGTTGTCAAAAAGGGTGATTGATACATTTTAAACTCAAAAAATCATATACGATATGATTTTAACGCTGAGCTCAGCTGTGCCATAGAAAGTCCCTGACCTCTGCTTTAGATATCATTTTTCATGCAGGGAATGGAATTTATGGCTTAATCTCAGAAGAGGCTCCATGACCCCTGGACCCACATGTCAAACCAACGCCATTGTGTGCAGGGTGATTGTTCTCACACCTGGGCGGCCGAGGTGTTGACGCTGCACATTGCAGCCCGATGGGTTTTGTTGTCGGATGGCCGGTGTTTACCCCCGCTGTCCATCCATCCGCTTTGGGCCGGCGGGCGAAATCGATTCGTCGCCAAGGGGGAACAAGTGCAGTCAGTTTGTCAAGATTTTTTTCTTTTATAAATCCAGGGACATATGTAGGTTATTCTCTTCTTCCACTTTTTGATAGGACAGTCTGGGGTTTTTTTTTTTTTTTGCTTGACGGTTGTTGATGCCCAATGTTTTTGCCTCGTGAAGGCTCTTCAGCAAGTCAAGCGAAAACATGTGTACATACTTGGAGGTGTTTGTGGAGCTATAAGTGAAGTATCCAGGAACTCTCAGGGAGGATACGCTGTCTACTGTGCCAGCAATTTATACTTCGTCATACTGTGCTCAAAAGGTCGATAAATTCCCTCCAGACGCATGCAGGGTTCTTTTATATGATTGAACTTTCTCAGCTCCAAAGGAGATGAAGGAGACTCCAACGCTTTAGTTTTAACTGTGAACAACCCAAAGGTATTCCTCTATTCAGTCTTAGTGAAACACTTAGTGAAACACTACATGTTTTCTATGTGCTGCTAACTCATCCAATAGCTTGCAATATGGTGGTGAAAATTGTGTCATCAATCACATACTCCCTCCATTTTGGCTCTGAAATCGGAACATTCTAATTCTAGAGACAATAATGGAATTGAACACTTATGGGAGATCCTGGAGCGGCGCCTGAGACAGGGTTTTCCACCACCATCAACAAAACACCAAATTGCATCCCTCCAATATAGTTCCAGACACTTGCAGAACCTATGCCAATGTGCTTTGAATCTGGTCTGGCATCTCATGGTGGCCCAACACCAATTAAGATGAGTAAGACTATGTTGGTGTTTCCTTTATTTTGGCAGTTACCTGTGTGTATGTATATATATATAAAATGACAACTGTAAAATACACTGATAACAATTTTTCATAAAATGGCCCCAGTTGCCCTTTAAGGTCTGAACTGCAATATGTTAAATTGCTTTGATGAACGAGTGTACAATTTCCCTGCATAATTCATACTTATTTCGGCTTCTGCGGCAACAGAGATGAAAGGGGCCCTGGAGATTGCAATGACTGATGAATTATCCTCTTCTTTCAGCACATTAAAGATGATAGACTGCTGCTGGTATATGGTGTTGCATGAGGCACTGAGATTTATTGGGACAAATGTTGCCTGTGTCCCAACTCATGTGGGATATATATGTGTCAATGAGAGTAAATTATATTGTGTGTGTGTGTGTGTGTGTGTGTGTTGCACATGTACAGGTAACTGACAAAATAAAGGAAACATAAAGTGTCTTAATAGGGTGTTGAGCCACCACCAGCCTCCAGAACAGCTTCAATGCACCCTGGCATAGTCTGTAACTCTATTGGAGGGATGCTACACCATTCTTCCACAAGAAATTCCATCCTTTGGTGTTTCTTTTATGGTGATGGAAATGCTGTCTCAAACGCCGCTCCAGAATCTCCCATAAGTGCTCAATTGAGTTCAGATCTGGTGACTGAGACGGCCATGGCGTATGGTTTACATCGTTTTCATGCTCATCAAAACATTCAGTGACCACTCGTTGCTGTGGATGGGGGCATTATCATCCTGGAAAAGACCACTCCCAGCCAGATAGAAATGTTTCACCACAGCATGAAGATGATCACTCAGAATGGCTTTGTATTTATTGGTGATTACATTGTCCACTAATGAGTTAAGTGGACCTAAACCATGCCAGGAAAATGCACCCTACATCATAACAGAGCCACCAGCCACAAGTGTTTTCTTCATTTTGGCAGTTACCTGTATGTAGGCATGTATGGTGGAATGTTCGAGTTACAGATCGATCTTATTAAGCTCCTTATTATTACAGATGGAAAAAGGAGATCATGACATGGAAATTAGTCACACCTTCCATTGATTAAAAAACTTGACATACAATAAAAATTAGACAAAGGGGCATGTCTTACACTGCCAAAGAAGACAATATGGGAAAGGCAACCGTGTTTGATATAAAGAAGGGGCGAAAACAGTTTGCAGAAAAGACCAGAATCTATTGAGTCGGCCTGTTTGGCAGGATGGCATAAATACGCTTTGGTAGCTATTTTGGCCCTTCTCAGTGAAAGTGGTAACTGCAATAACACTTCCAGCATGTGTGTAATATTAGCAAAACAACACATGTGGAGGTGTTCATCAGGCTGATGACCCCCCCCCCCCCATCTTGCCTACGTGACTTTACCCTTTTAAACTATATTATATGCCATTTAGCAGACGCTTTTATCCAAAGCGACTTACAGTAGTGAATGCACAAATTTTTCAGTATATGTGATCCCAGTGGGAATTGAACCCACAACCTAAGCATTGCCAATGCTGTGCTCTACCAACTGAGCCACACAGAACCACTTTTGAACATATTCCACTTGGCTGATGCCACTCATGGGGCTGCTGCCGTCCGAAGTGGCTTAATTCCTTACAGAAACAGAAAGAGCATAAGCCCATCCTCACATTCCTCCCCGTCCATGGCTCCTGGCCACCATACACACCCTGTAGCTAAAACTGAGCCTCTTAATCTCACACTCTGACTGACCTCACTGAGAGATCAAGCTCTTAAAATACTGATCTCTGACATTTTCTGTGATGTATTTCTTTTTTTTTTGGAGGAAGATTTTCCATCACTTTTATCCATTCTGGTAAATCTAGTCCTGCAGGTCTTGCAGTAGTGACGCTGCACAGCTGAGCCGGTGGCGTGGGGCTGTCTGTCACTCAGCGGGGGGCAGCTGGAAATAGCCTGGCCAAAGAGCCGCTTCAGTGGCGGGGAAGCTGGCGAAATTACAAGCCGCCATAAAGAGAACATGGCAGCTCCAAAAAGAGCGATGGGCTCATTTAAAAGGCGAGAGATTAACCTCACCGCGTAAGGACGGGAGACGTCACCTCAGGCCTCGCTGCTGTCTCACCGCAGTTCATCTCCGACGTCGGGGAAGCAACCGTGTGGAGGTTTTAGAAAATATCCACTTTGGTGCGCGATTGTAAAGCGTTGACCTGCGGGGTGCAATCTGTGCTCCAAAATGGCAACTCATCGTACGTTCAATGTAATAAATGGGTCAGTCCTCAACACGAATGGAAATGGCCTTTTTAGTATTAACCCCCAGGCGCCCCCTGCTGTCCCAGTTTTGTATTTTGAGAAAATATGTGAATTTATCAGTCCATTGGGTTATAAAAAGAATGTTCCATTTTAACAATGAGTATATTCATAAATTACCCGCACCCAAGATTTTTAAGATGAATAAAAAGACTAATAAGTTTCTGCGTACTTCCTTTATCTGTGAAATGGTGTTATTCCACTAGATCAATAGGTCACACACATTATTTAATATAAAGTAAGTAAAGATATGATTCCTATTTTTTTCATATGAACGATGTCAGTAGATAACGCAGTGCAGCTATGAAATATGAAAGCCCAGTTATGAAGCACGCGCCTTGCACACGATCTCATTAATTCGGAACAGCGCTGAATGCGTGATGACTGCCAGTTTCTCAGAAATTCATACATATCCACAAAAAGTATCATTTATATTAAATAATACAACATCATATATATATATAGTACATTTACTTTGTTTTTACTTATTACTGTACTTAAGTAGCCTACATTTTTCAAGTATCCGTGCTTACTTAAGTATTTCCATTTTTAGTTTTATTTATTTTATTTTATTAGTATTTATTTCAAAGGCAAATGGGGTTAAATGTAGGACTTTTTACTTTTACTGGAGTAATATTTCATCAGGGTATCTGTACTTTTAGTCAAGTAAATGGTTTTTGTACTTCGTCCACCACTGTAGGCTATATATATATATATATATATATATATCTTAGTTAATGAGGTAACTTGATTTAATTTTCAATTGACCTTTTTGAGGCCACGAATGCCGACCGAAAACCCGTTTATCTTTTACAGTGAAAACCCGGGGGGAAACAGCAGGGCTAGAGAATGAAAGGACACAAGGCTACAGCATCCAATAAACTGATTGGTGGCCAGCTTGAGCAGTTGGGCACGTGGCCAGGACATCGGGGCGACCACTCCTTTCCGTCGATGCGTGCCATGGGATCTGTAATGACCACAGTGAATCAAAATCTCGGTCTAACACATCGTCCACATGACGGATGCTTTTTTTTGTTCCTATTAATTTTTTTCTTCTTACTTTGCCGCTGTCAGCGTTTATGCCAGCAGGGATATATTCCATTGTGTTCATAGTCTCCGTGGTATTGTTCGGTAATCAATCAGTTGACAGCATTGTTCCATCCAGGCGCGTATCGTCTGCGACGAACAACACGCACGCGAAGGTTCAGACAAGCACCTGCTGAAAACCTCGCAAAGGACGAAACGCTTCATTTATAGTTCACCTACACGGGTACACAACGAACTTATTGGACAGACACTCAGTTTTTGCTCAACTTTTTACCCATCTCCACGCCATTGTTTACCTTCCGTGCACGCTTCACAAGTAAAGCGATACAACTAATTGTCAGGCTGGTCTTGTCGCTGCCACGGGCGTGTAAATGTAACATTTGTAACATTAAATCAACATGTGTTGAATTTAGGATTTAAATCGACTCCCTTCCTCACAGAACTGGCTACTAATTCATAACACAACTACTTACCACCACTGCAGATCCCCCGACCGAACCCGCAAAAGAGGGCTTGGGTGAATTAGCATGCCAGTTCCCTCCCCAAACGAGAACCCCGTGCGCTTTAGCCACTAGAGGGAGAGAAAGAAGCGAACGGCTGAGAGAGCAGCCGAGATACAGCAGACTGTGTCTACTTCAGAGGAGTAGTAAATTACCTTAGACAAGAAGTACTCAGCAAAGGAAGTGGTTTACTACTCATGACAGTGCGCGGGAGAGGCTCATTTTTGCCGCATTATAAAAAATAATTGAAAAAACCTGGGTAAAAAAATGTTAAAGAAAAGTGATTATAATTCTTATCTCAAGGTAGGTGGCATATGTTATGTTTCCAGGGGGTTAACTTTCCTTTTCATAACGTTGGTAGATCACTTTTTGTAGTTACCTAAACATATTTTCCAAGAAGCAAATCCAGTTCCTTCAGATAGCCAAGTGCATTGTGTACAAAAACAGTTACTTGGTATTAATTTGGTTATCATTATCGAACTGCCGTGTTACTACGTCTCTTTTATACAACCTGATATTGGGTTCAATGCAGTAGCATGATCTCTGGTAACGTTGTTAGGAATCAAATTCTGATGCACCGGTTGAATAGCTCAATTGTTTGTTTTTCTTTGTTCGTGTTGTTCTTGTTGAGATATGTCATTTTCATGGTTATTCGTTTTATCTTTAATAATGTATATTTTGCGTTCATTTTGTTAACTTTGTCTACGGATGTTAAAGCATCAATTACATGCTAGGCTACATACATTTAATTTCACTGCATTTGAACCATTTAAAAACTTTAAATGTAGGCTACTGTGTCAAAGGCTAATCAAGTTTATTTAAGTTTATCAGGAAATATCTAATGTAGCATATTTTATCGAGGGGGACTTTTTTTTCAATGCGTCATATTTTTTTACAATATAGTTTGTGCGAATATAGATATCCGACAAGTAAATATGAAACGTTTTCTATTCCATCTTTTGTTCAATCTGTTGTAGCAAAATGTGCCCGCTGTGGCAATGTTTCAGAAGTACCCTACCGTTGTTGACAGAGGTGTCGTGTTAGAATTCATATTCAGAAGTATTATTTCTCAATTTGAGAAAACGTGATTCATAATTTCTTCAACGAAGCAAAGACCTGAAGAAAACCTTTTGGGGATATTCTGGGAGGGTTATATTACTAAGATTATGTGCATTTTGAGGGGTATCTTACTAACTTACTATTATGAGCAGTCTGACCTAACATACATGTCTATGTGGCGGTGATCTGTCAGGTAAGCCTGTGTCCAGCCATGTAAATGTTTCAATTATGTTCATATGTGCCACTGAAAGCCTAAATTCAATTTAGACCAGAGGGTGTATGCACGTGCATTTTTATACCTGATGACACAGTGCTTTATGTTGTGTGAACTGCACTTCTCCTCAAATAGCTATTTAATGGAATGGCTCCTTCACTAGAAAAAGGCTGAACTTGTTCATTTCATAATGCTCTTCCTTGCTATGTCTCAGCATGTCTCACACACAACATAATATAACTCATATTCCAAATCATTTCTGTCACTTTTTAAGCCCAGCCATGGCTTTGTTATTTAGAACATTCAGTATTAGTATGCTTTGGTTGTGAGAATATAGTCATCCTAAATCACAACTTCGTGTCACGTTTTATAGACGAATATTGATTTCTCTCCCCCTAAAGTAGAAAATGATTTCCCTGTGTTACAGGTACGATGTGCAGCCAACAATGAAGTCTGTTGCAGTGTTACTACACTGATCTCCGGCACTATTCATGATTAATCTTGCCATGTATAAATGCACTTTTTGCAAGTCGCTCTGGATAAGAGCGTCTGCTAAATGTCAAAAATGTAAATGTAGAATTCTTAACAACATTGCAAAGAAAGTACAATCAACTCAATCGTACCGATGTGATTGATAAAGACATTCTCGTAGGTACACGTCTGTCACTGGCTCTCCTGCACACTTCCCCACTTGCTCACAATTATAACAGTCTGTGCTTTTTCCCTTGCAGGTATGGACTCTGCAGGTCTCTCCCAGTAACATGCAGTCCCGGGCGCAAACCCAGAAGGAGCTCCGCCTCGTTAACAGCGCCGCCGTGAATGTCACCGCCTTGTGATCTGTGCCTGCGGACGGCTTTCAGTGGCGACACGTTTCAAAAAAGTACCGAACGGAATTGGAAGGGGAAAAACGGGAAAAGGCACAAGTCATGGACGAATTGAACAACAGCAGCGGCGTGGCGACGACGATGGCGTGCACGGTGGGCCAGGCCCCCCTCTCCAGGAACGTGCCGGACCCATTCGTGGCCAGCTACGACGCCGACTACGAGGTGGCGCCGGATGAGCTGCCCGACACCACGCAGGGCAACGCCTTCTTCGTGGCCACCATCATCATCGGCGTGGTGCTCATCTGCATCATCCTGGTGTGCGGCGTGGGCAACTTCCTGTTCATCGCCACGCTGGCGCGCTACAAGAAGCTGCGGAACCTCACCAACCTCCTCATCGCCAACCTGGCCGTCTCCGACTTCCTGGTGGCCATCGTGTGCTGCCCGTTCCTGGTGGATTACTACGTGGTGAAGCAGCTGTCCTGGGACCACGGGCTCGTGCTGTGCGCCTCCATAAACTACCTGCGCACGGTGTCTCTGTACGTGTCCACCAACGCCCTGCTGGCCATAGCCGTTGACAGGTGGGTCTCGATGCGCGTCGGTCAATCTCGGGTGTCTCGGGGGGCTGCTGTGTATGCTGGTTTTCAGCGTGTTTCAGCATTTAGGCCAGTCGTTATGTCATGGAAATCGACGGAGAACCTTTGCGAGGCCTGAATGACGTTCTAATTGAAAGGAAGCCGCAAAAACCTGCAGACACTGCGGCCCTCCAGTGCTGGAGGTTGACATCCGTGGTCTATCGGCTGCAAACTGTCTAGATTTGGCAGGCAGTGTGGTATAATGGTTAGGGAACTGGGCTTGTAACGTTAAGGTTGCAGGTTCAATCCCCAGGTGGGACACTGCCGTTGTACCCTTGAGCAAGGTACTTAACCTGAATTGCCAGCTGTATAAATGGATTGTAAAGAATTGTAAACTGTGGATAAGAGCGTCTGCTAAATGCCTGTAATGTAATGTAGATAGTAGCATTAGCCTTTGTGGGATAAAACCGGTGTAGGTGGAAGTTGGAAGTGGAAGCACTGGTCTGAAGTCAGTTTTGCATTTGTCTTCCTGATGGTTAAGGTTAGGATTTGGGTAGAGTCAGCTGGTCCTGTGTCAGTGCTTCGGAGCAACTTATGGCCAGTAGCCATACCACCATGTACCCTGCTCCTGCCAAATGGCTGGAGCGAAGCAAGTGTGGACTTGGTTATTACTTTAATGGGAAGCCTCCTGGGAACGTTGCTACTGGAAATGGTGTTGGTGGGCCAGTAGGGGGCGGTCTTCCCTCTGACCAAATAAATAATAATAAAATGCCCCACTGCAGTGATGGGGACACTGTGTTGCAGGAGACACTGTATTTTGGATGAGACGTTAAACCGAGGTCTTGACGCACTGTGGCTATTAAAGATCCCGTGGCACTTTTCACAAAGAGTAGGGGGTTCCCTGGTTTTCTGTCAAAATTCCAAACATGGCTCTGTCAGTCTGCCACCTAATCATCCCCCAGTTTAATTGGCTCAATAACTCCCTCTCTCTCCACCTCAGCTGATGTATGGTGAGCGTTCTGACACAAAATGGCTTCCATGCATCATCTGGGTGGGTGCTTCACACTGGTGGTGGTTGAGGTGAGTCTTCCCCGTTCACTTTAAAGCACTTTGAGATCATGAGATGAAAACCAGTATATATATATATGCAATCCATTTTTATTATTATTATTATTAACTTTTGCCTTGAGCAATAAAATCCTTCTAGATGGCAGAGATAGCCATGCTGACTTGTGCACTACTGGTATAGTCTACCACATAAAATACAAATAACCATAAATCATATTCAGTGCACTCTTCACATGAGTGAGTGGTGTTTCTAATAGTGTATCAGAGGGCCATCACAAGTGCAGCCAGCTTGTTATTGTTATTTTGTATATCCATCTTTATAAAGAAGAAATCTTCAAAATCACTTTTTTTTTAAACTGAAAAACAAAAACAAAAAAAAATCAAATAATGAAAACAATGAAAAAGAAAAGAATGTAATATTTAATGACCACTACAAATAAGGGTGGCAGTGAAGAGCACAGCAATTCAGCTATTCAGTGCAAACAAACTTGTGCAAACCTGTGCCGTCGACCTCTCCATACCTATAATATCAAGGAGATAAGATAACCAGTCTAATTCCACATTAATGGCAGGACCTGGCTAACCTTAGATTTTTTTATTTGAAGAAGTCAAGCTAGCCAATAAAAGGTACATCTTGTTTCCTTTTAGCATAATTTGACTGCCATCTTCAAACAGAAGTAGCACCTTGCCCATGTGTACACCCACACAAAGTAACTTTAACGAAGGTAGTTTTAAAATGTAAAAGTGTAAAATTCTACCTTACTTCAAGTTAGCTAGCTTCAGGTAGCATGATAACCGCAGCTGGTCTTCTTCCGCGTCACGAAACCTGTTTCAGATCGAGGTGAGCCAGGTAACTGAGGCCCGGCTTCTTCAATCGAGCTAACTGCTTGAGGGTGTCAAATCTTCAGAGGTGTGGGATAGAGCGATCACCGATTGGTCAACGAGGGGGTCAAAGGGAAGGTAAGAATAGCAATAGCTTCAGTCACCATAGCAATTAATTGGAGTTTGAGTTTAATGTGGAATAAGGAATATAAATAACCACTGCTTGTCACATAACGAGGCCACTACTGTACCGTACTTTTCCGATGACCGTGGAAAGGACAGTAATATAATCAGAAAATAAGGCTACAAGGCGTACAGTAGCCTACCAATGAAAATGCAAGCCCAGCATGCTATGTTGAAGACATCCTGGCAAGTCGCTACATTGTCCTCTTTGGACTTCAACTGTAAATATTTTTTGTTTAATTTTTAAATTGTTTTATTCACCCAGAATTTTTCACACACTGCTCTGTACAGCACATTTATAGGATTATTCCATCAATGGGGTATGAAAATATTTGTATCCAATATATGATCATTTTATTTTGATCCAATCATAGTGATTAGTTTTAATTGAATATTTCTCTTTTCCATCCTGTGGCCCAAGTGCCAGTGATACTATCTATCTCTATCAAAGTGATGTCAGATTTGCAGAACAGAGAAGGTCTGATCTCATTGGTTGGGACAGTTGCAACCCACAGCTAGGATAAGTTGGAGTGCTATGTTGCAGGTGTAAGATCCTGGATGTGTTGCCACGGAACTAAGCCTGACAAAATGAAAGGTTTGTTTCATGACACTGGAAATCCCGAGTTGTTCCACAATATTTACAAATGTTTCTGCTTCATGAAAAGTGGCCCCAGGGAAGCACTTTTGCAACAAACTTCCAAAAACACATAACAGGGCAATCTGTGGACATAGCATATAGCATCTACCACAAGTTTTAGCATCAGAAATTGTACCTTTATATCAATGATAAGGAGCCAAATAGACCATATGGACAAATGACAAATTATCTCTATTACCAAAGGTTACAATGAGAAGGGTATTTTTAGCTTTCATATGCCAAGCTTTCAATGTGTTATAAAGAAAAGGTTAAATTATTCACATTATCAAAATAAACTTGCCATCTCAAAAACAGCTGTTTTAACTATTTGCAAATTAAATAGATTATTTTACCTGTATTCCTGTTTAAATAAAGGTAAACAATAAAACATGACCACCACAAGCTAATACAAAAGCAGAATTTCCTCCATATCACAGAAATTAGGTTTATTACTGAATGTACCCATAATCTTTAAAGCTGGTACATATAAGGGCTCTAGTTTTGGGGAGCACAGCAGCAAAAACTCACCTGGACGATAGTGTAATTGCTAGTTTCACCTGTCACAAAGGGAATATTTCTCACCTTCCAGTTCGGTAGTTTCCTGGTCGCCGTTTGCGTCAACATGAGTTCAGCAACGCAATGGGGAGTGTGTCGATAAAAACATTAGGCGCTGGGCAAGTTTTGTGTGTGATAATTTGTTTGCGTTTTCATCCACCCAGACCACCTCTTAACTCAAATGCAGGATGTTATGTGCTAGCTTTGTGACGTTGTTATTGGGCACATATGGACAGACAGGGCAGATATGCGATAAATACCAAGATGAATGTTTTGCATTTCACCTCACTCTGAGGCACAACGTTCAATAAGCGACTGTTTGAAATACAGTCTGTATTCAGCTAAGCAGTTCAAAGTACTGAGCTTTGCACTTTTAAAGAGTGGTTCAATGCACTTGAATGAGAGAGACCATCGCTACAGCCATGTAATTGTATAAGATATGTGTTTAAAAAAAATATATAATAATTTTTTATATATTGGTTTCTGTTATGTTAAATATTAAATGTTCATTACAATACAATTTAGGCTGCATGATTGTGTCCTAGGGCAGTGCCCTGAATGATTTCAGAAGTTTGATATGATTGCACGGGAGAGGAGGGACCTTATAATGAGTAATAACAAACAACAAAATAATTCAGCGATTTGTTGAGGATGACATTGTTACGCTGTCGTGGGGGGGATCATATCCGTATTTTATATCCGTAAAAGTTAAGAAAACAGAGAGAGAATTCTGAAACTACTATTATTGACATGGGGGGCGATTATATTGTTGTTAACTGGGGGTAATGGATATTACTTAATAAGATAATAACATAACAGGTATATCTTATTATACTGTCCTTCAGTCAGAAACACCAAAATAAAGTGTCTTAATAGGGCGTTGGGCCAACATGAGCCACCAGAGCAGCTCCAATGTGCCTTAGCATAGATTCTACAAGTGTCTCCAAGAACTCTATTGGAGGGATGCAACACCATTCTTCCATGAGAAATTCCATTTGGTGTTTTGTTGATGGTTTTGTCTCAGGCGCCGCTCCAGATAAGTGTTCAATTGGTTGCGATCTGAAAAGACAGTCATGGCTTATGGTTTACATCGTTTCCATGCTCATCAAACCATTCAGTGACCACTCGTGCCCTGTGGATGGGGTGTTGTCATCCTGAAGAGACCACTCCCATCAGGATAGAAATGCTTCACCATAGGATGAAGGTGATCACTCAGAATGGCTTTGTATTTATTGCCATTTACCTTTACCTACCTTGGTGAACCTAAACCATACCAGGTAAATGCACAAACCCCGCACCATAACGGAGCCATCAGAAACCCTTAATTTGCTCAGGTGTTTCCTTTATTTTGGACCTGTATATTACATCTGAGGGGAGTATACACATAACTAACCAATAGAAATAGCACAACCCATTGGTCACTTCCTATATCCTGTTTCCTGTAAAGGAATTGAACCTTTATGGTTTTAATTATCTCAGCTGTGATTACAGAATGTTCTAGAACTCCTGTATGTGTGGTTCAGGAGGCGAACAAGGGGCAAAATAGGAACCTGGAACTCAAGGCTTTAGGTTTGGGTAATCAAACCCATCACTGTGATTAATGGATTGTTCATTATAATGTGATTGTGCCTAGGTTTATGTCTGAAAGAGCTTTTCACAAGAATAATGCATTTTCAATTTCAGAGTTGCTGCTTTGCATTTTTTCAATTAATTTGTCTCATATTTTGTTTCCATAAAATAAATTACAGCTGATCCAATGGACATAATTGTTTTAAGGTGCAGAACAGTTTTTTGATTATGATATATTCTGATAGATTCGATTCACGATAGATTAGATAAGCTAATACCATAACAGAAATTAATTTCATGTTCAATTTTGAGGCTTCAATGTATCATAAATAAAGCCTGTGTCAGTTGTAGTGGTTGCAGTCCATGTTAGTTTTAATTCAGACACGTGTCTTGTCTTATAGGAGTGAAACAAGTTTCTTGTCAATGGCCATTTCACTGAAGAATACTTCACTGATTAGTTATAAGCTCTCTCAACTGTCCTTGTTTTTAAAAATTGATCTCTGTGTGTGTGTGTCTTGGAGTTTATTGTTGTGCTTGACTATCAGAAGAAATACAACACCTCTGACTTGTTCCCTACACGTGGGAAGTGTAATGTGTAAATGTGTAGGATGTGTAAATGTGTAAATGTATATACCAAGGGTACAAACAAACAGAATTGGGGCATTTACCATTAATATGAAATTCAGTTGAACACCATGTCAAATCAGCATGATTAGCCTGCAACAGTACTGATCTGTGATTTCTTTGGGCTGGGAAAGGCAGCTAACTATAGGGTCTAAAATAAATTAGTTATTTTATTTTAAACATTTAAAAAAAAAGACAATTTAATTATGTCTCTCACTGGTAGATGAACCATGTACATTCATCCATTGCACTTATCTACAAGCCAGGACTGCAGGTCCCACAATGCTACAGGAGAGCTAATTTTAATCATAGCATAGGTTGATCTATCAGTGGCTGTGGTCCTGGCTGACTTAAACACATATATATTTACCTAGCTAGCTTTATCAATGGTTTTGAAGCATAAACATTACATTTAAGCAACTTACATTTCTTTATATGTAATCCATTTATACAGCTGGATATTTCACTGAAGTAATTTAGGTGAAGTACTTTGCTCAAGAGTACAGCAGTGCCCCACCTTGGAATCAAACCTGCAACCTACTAGCCCTTTACCATTATACTACATTGGGGCTATTCAATTGCAGGCCTCGAAGGCCAAAGTTCCTGCAGGCATTTGCTCCAACCATACATTACGTCATCTGATTTCACTTATTAGCTCATCTTCTGGACCAAGGAGGTAAACGAATTCATGAAATCAGGTGGTTTAGTGCATGGTTGAAGCAAATACCTGCAGACACTGTGGCACTTGAGGCCTGGAATTGAATAGCCTTGTGCTACATTATACTGCACATAGACAGAACTCCCTGCACAATTTGTTTGACATTTGTGTATGTATTTTTTTTTGTTTTCCAATGCCCTGTTGATGGCATCCAGCACTGAGATGGTGTCTTTCCCCCACTCTCAGGTACATGGCGATAGTCCACCCCCTGAGGCCTCGCATGAAGTACCAGACGGCCTACTGCCTGATCCTGGGGGTGTGGATCGTGCCCATCCTCATCTCCATCCCGTCCGCCTACTTCGCCTCGGAGACCATGTACCCGCACGGCGCCACGCGCAACAAGATCTTCTGCGCCCAGATATGGCCCGTGGACCAGCAGCTGTACTACCGCTCCTACTTCCTGTTCATCTTCGCCGTGGAGTTCGTGGGGCCCGTGGTGACCATGGCCATGTGCTACCTGCGCATCTCGCGGGAGCTCTGGTTCAAGAGCGTGCCGGGCTTCCCGACGGAGCAGATCCGGAAGCGGCTGCGGTGCCGGCGGAAGACGGTGATGGTTCTGATCGGCATCCTGACGGCCTACATCCTGTGCTGGGCGCCGTACTACGGCTTCACCATCCTGCGCGACTTCCACCCCACGCTCATCTCGCGCCAGCGCAACTCGCTGGTGGCCTTCTACGTCATCGAGTGCATCGCCATGAGCAACAGCATGATCAACACCCTGTGCTTCGTCAGCGTCAAGAACAACACCGTCAAGCACCTGCGCAAGATGGTCCTGCTCCGCTGGAGGTCCAGCTACGCGCCCGCCACCAAGACCACGGACGAGGCGGAGGTGCGGACGTCCTCGGTGAGGGTGACGGAGGAGGTGGACTGCATCCGCCTCCAGTAGAGTCGCGTCGCGGAAGCTGCCAGAGGGGGGTGTCCTTAGTGCGCGGGAAAGCCTGCTCAGATCAAAGAGGGATCACGCGACGGGACGGTTTTAGATGGTTTTCGGGAGGAATTGTTTTGTTCCGTGAGAACTGCCGAGTTTTACAAACTCGCCTGCTGGCGGCCGCTGTGGTCTCCGAGATTCAACACATCCTAAAGGCGAGATGGATCCGTCCAGCCAACTCATAACTTTTCCTTATGGAAACAGTCATTTAGTTTGTGAGCCGTTGTTTTGATGTGTTTGGCTGTGCAAGTCTTTATCCGGTAACGTTCCAAGATACTTTTTTTCTCTTTTAAAAACTGGCAGTCTTGTTTTTTTTTTTTAACTCTTTTTTTTTTCCTTTGCAGTTTTGATCTGGACTGGGGCTTTAGAGTTTGTTTGTTTTGGTGACTGTGAAGAAGACCTCCGAGGCTAGTGTCACAGCCTCAGACAGCGATGGGCTGCTGGAGGAGTTTGTCCTTGGAATAAGAAGTGCCAAGTTTACATAGAGAATTCCTGGCAGGGAGAGTTCTGGACTCCCCTTGCCACTCCGCATTATCTGCACAGGAATGACAGGACTGCGCTCTCAAAGCGGTCACTCCACACAGACAGTGTTGCGTCGTGTAAGAGGCGTGGAGGAAGTACGTGTCCATCGGTATTTGTGCCATTTGAATGTGAAAAGCTGCAACTGTTTTCATTGTTCTGTTGCTCATGCTCGATCTGATAAAGAAGAAATACAAAAGTGTGTACAAATATGTTTTTATTTCGTTTCGTGAACATGAAAACCAGTGTATAACCATTTGCATTTGAACATTTTTAAAAATGCTATTTTGAGGGAAGTTTCCTGAATAAAAGTGTAGTATTGTACATGGAAAAGCTCTTCTGTGAGTGCTTGTTTTTCCCCAGCAGTGATAATGAGGAGTAAAATAAGACCCCGATCTACACCGACGTCTCGACACGCAGAGGGACATTTTATATGATGCCATTTTTTATTTTGATCTCTCCCAAGTTATTAAAAGCTCTACAGCATCCCTTCTTGTGATTTTACGCTTATAGCCACAATTTTCAACACGGCGCAATCGCTGTGCTTTTCAACACAGGATGCAATTGTAGACGGGCAGGTTCTAGGCAGTCGTGAATATCAGGCGTCCCCTGTCTGAATTTTAACAGGAAGGACAATATCATAAGTGCCTCTCTGTGCCATGGGGTGTTTCTATAATAAGCAGAAATCAGATCATTAGCCCAGGAAAGTAGGCTTAGCAGATTGGATGACATTACACCAGGAAGCTCTTAAGTACAGCCTGTTCCCCCCAAAATGGCATGGCAGATTTTTATTTCTGCTTGATTTCTACTTGACCCAGAGGGTTAGACAACAGATGAAGCCGGTTGTTTGCAAATGTCTCATTTTAAATTATGAACAGGAAAACTTAGTTCATGGCTCCACCATATTACTTTTAAACTACTTTCCCATACGGTTATTCCTCAGCTTAGTTTAAATTCCCCTCCGGCTCTAAAAATGTAGCTTGTTTTCTAATGTCAGTTATGTATGCCATTACAGAAACATAAGCTTAATGTTTTAATAATGGATTTAATTCTATCCTGAGATGTTCTGGACAACCCTTTTTCAAGGATGAATACTTTATCAAAGTGTGCTGTAAAAGTATCTAAAACTGGGTAAATACCACAGTCAAATCAGGAAGGCATTTCCATGGAAACATCGGTCCTTGAGAGTAGCCTCAAATATTATTAAGACCCGGGGCTGGTGGGTAGCGTAGCGGTCTAACGCACCACACTTTGGCTGGTCCGGTGTGGTGTGCATTGCCTGTCAGGAAACCCTCTACCAGACCCTCTACCAGACCGGCCCTGGTCGTCAGCTCCGATCGGATACGGCATTTGGCTGTCCGCCTCTGGGGGAGGGGGAGGGTGAGCCGGCACGAGTCCGTCGAAGAGCAGGAAAAAGACGTCCGTGGTAGATTTCCGTCTCGGAAGAGGCGGATAAATCGCCCGGAAATAGTGTCTCGCCCCGGAGGACGGGCGGCGGACTCGAGGGGGAGGGTGAATTGAGATAAATAGAGGGTATAATTGGCAACCAAATTGGGAGAAAAAACGGGGAAAAATTTGAAATAAAATTTTAAAATATATGTATATATATATTATTAAGACCCTCTCCAAGGATTGATATGATGTACAGCGAGAATATTCAAGAATGGTATTTAAAAAAAAATCTTTATCCTGCTAGTAAGATAACACAATCGGTGTATACTGAATAAGGACAAAGTGAGTGCACAGACAAGTTTATGTGTTCCACAGAGCACTTGTGAATTCCTCCACAACAACCATGAAAGTCATTAAACAGCAGTCATACATTGACTATCCTGTACATTAAAGTAGCCTACAGCTACTTGGGGTGTTCAAGTTCAGGCTTGACGCAGTGCTGGATACTTTCTTGACCCAACATAGTCAACTCTAGGTCCTACGGGCTGCAGTTATCTTCTCTAACCAATCAATTAGCTCACCTCTTAAACCAAGGGGGTACACTAATCAGAGACATCAGGTGTAGTCAGTGCTCGCCTGGTACAAATACCTGAAGCCAATACGGCCCTCAGGTACCTAGGCGCTAGACTGTAGGTAAATGATGAGCCTAGACGGGCTGAATGGCTTGTTCTCAACATTATGTATTCATAAATCCCTTATGCAGTGAAAATGTATTTTACATATATGGAGATAATATATTTGAATTCTAGGTTTATCATTATTTGTGTCAATTAAACACTGATCTCACAATATTTTCAGCATGTACTTACATATAACAATGATTTCCAGAGATGACACAGGCATGTGGGTGAAATTAGAGGCATTGTTATATGCAATACATTATATTGTTGTATGTATTGCAAAATATAGTTAATATAATTGCAATATATTGCACAATATACAGATTAATGCTGCTTTTAATATTGTAAAAAGTATTATCATATATTTAATAATACCATAATCTATTTTGTAACAAAATAATATATTGGCATGCATTGTCCTTTTATATATTAAAATATATAATTTAATATATTACAATATATCTTTCAATATATGTTCATTGCATAATGGATACTGTGTTAATATGGGCAAGACACTAGCGTCACACCAGCTGTAGTGTTTGCAGAGAAGAATGGATGCTCGTTAGCAAGCACCTTTACTGACAGCCACTCTGGACTCCAAGTATTTCAAATTCAACACAACAGTCCACTGGACTCGAACTGCCACACTTGTGATGCAGAATCTTAACCGCTCGACCACTAACAAAAACTGAATGTTTACGAAAGTACTTTCACAAATCTTCATCGCATGAAGCAGAAATCATATTGACATGGCATTTGGTACGTAGTGCCTGTGGGCTATGCTCTAAATTGCGAAGGAAAGGTTGCTAGGTCAAAAAGCAAAGAAGAGCAAGGCATCAATCACTTTGCCCAGGCTGTTGAACATGTGCCATTCTCCCCGCTTTTGAAAGGTCATGAATTTCAAATGGATAAATCCTACACAATAATTTAAAATATCATTAAAAACACCATAAATTTTGCAGTCTTGTTAAACTGCAAAACGGGTTGGGCAAGAAGGGCTGTGGGGGGGGGTTAGGGGCGTTTGTGGTTCAAAGGTAAATAGAACATTACATTTAATTTGCAATGACAGTGATATTATTGCATCACGAATCAGGGGGACAGGAGCAGGAGAAGAGGATGCAGTCCTGCCGAGGAAACACGTGAAGTTTTAGACAGATTAGGGACTGGCAGTGAGTTATTTTAGCAGTGGAGTGAAAAGTCCTGAGGGGAAGTCTGACAAGTCTAAAGTTGGATAGAGATTAATGAATACATATCGAGTATAACAGCCAAACAGGAGGGTAGATGTTGATTAGACTCTGGTTTAAATGAGAGATGGAAATGAGAGATGTACCTGCACACTAATATGCTGCTAATTACACGAGTTTACAAAATGCACATAATTACAAAAATGAAAAACGATGGAAACGTGTCAGACAAAAATGGCTTAAATCCTACCTGCCAACATCAGAGGAGATGAAAACATCTGCGGCCTGCTACAACACATCGGTTTAATTTGAAATCTCATCATTTTCAATTTGCCGTTCAGTCTTTGGGCAGAATGATGAAATTAGATTCGGGATTGGTACTCTGTCTGATTTTTTATCAGTATTAAATACTCTAACATTTCCTTCATTGGCATTTCATGCGTCTACGGGAGGGAGCCCACCGTTTCGCTTGACAAAATCATTCTTAATCTAATCCAAACATCAAATTTGATCTCAGAAAATGAATAATCAACTAAATATGTCAACCAAGTCTTATCTCACATACCGGACATTTTAGAGGAAAATAAATATGGACGAAAATAGTTTCGTTTAATAGACTTTTAATTTCGTGCCAACCGTTTTTCCTCTCTGAAGGAGTGTTGGTAAGGAGTCCAGAGGGAGCAGTGGTTTAAACAGAAAACCAATTAAGATGATACATCGCAATTTAACGCTAATTGAAGGGAATAAATCATGCAACTACGCATACGTTGTCATGGTGAAATCGACTGTTATGGAAAATTAATGAAAATAAAATGGAAACGGTGAATAAATTAGAAGCTAGAAATGAGAAGCTGAAGGAGCATCGTGGGCTGTGAGTTCCACAGCAACAAATGGTTTCATATCCACCTCCTCCGGTCGGGATTACGTTTATTGTTGTCTCGCATTTGAAGCCTCGTACGAATGGCTCTCTGAGGGGTTCTGTTGCTGAAATGTCACTTGTATTTACAATGGCCGCTCTTTTTTTTTCAATCAGTCGGCTTTGGAAGAATGGACACGGGGCTCCGACGTTCGGCACCTTTGGTCCAAAGCATCAGGGCCATAGGTCCTCTGTCATTACTTTCTTTTCAAACACTCTCTCGGTCTCGCTCTAAGCCCCTAAGAGTGTGCATTATCAATGCTGAAATCGGTCCACTTTTCTCCCACGTGAAATGTTTTTCAGTGGTAAATGTGCTTCATGTCCATTCAGTCTATTGTTACCTTTGCTCAGATAAATAAAAACGTACCAAAAAAATGAATTCTACAAAGTCAAATGTATTTTATAAATGATTGTACATTGTAAATGTCATGTAAATGTTAAACACGCACGTGTATGTATCACATGCATATACTTTACGTATGTACGAAAACGAAATTTCTTCAGTTAATTTTTTTTTGTCCTCTGTATTAATAGTGGTTACTTCTAGGCTACATCATCGCTTCTTGAAATAAATATCCCCTTGGCAGGAGCACTTTGAACTGCTTTTGAAACTCTTCTCGGCACCCTTGCGGAAGTTGAATATCGTGGTTGTCAGTGAACGTGATTAAAGTAAATGGATTAATCACTAGTGACGTATAGTGATGCATACGGAGTATGGGAGTGCACCTTGATCTTGTTCAGTCTGTTCCTTTCAGCACTTAAATTGTGATGGGAAGTTAATTTATCAGCTGAAAATGGTCCATATCTCCCAGTACCAACCATGAAATAAGTCGACTGAATAAATCTCGGTGCTTTGCCCCAAAACGAACTGTTAAAAACATTAAGTATGCCTCCCTGGTAATCCTTGGAACAAAATTGCCTCAACCCCACAGATCAATATCATATCAGACGGAGAAAGCTCTAAGCTTCTGCAATATATTTGACTTATTTGTAATTGCTTAAATATCACTTCACAGAGTTTTAGAGTCTGTCGACTTACCGTTTTCTGTTGGGAAAACAATACAAATTCATAATTCAGAGCAGTGCAACTAGTGAAAATGTGTTTTTATTTCTCCCTATGAAGACTTCTTGATTTATTAATACGCTAACAACTATGTGTTCCACAGCACAGCTGGGAGTTGCGTCGGACAGATGTTGTTGCTGCTATTCGTAATCTGCAGTGCTACAGGGTGGATTTCTGTTAGGCTTAACAAAAGCACAGATTTAAATGCCAGTTTTCTAGTGTAATTACACAGGGCTCAAATAGTTAGAAGTGTACACTTACTTTAGGATTGTTTTAAAGCAATACAATGTTTCAAAATGTTTGTTTGCAACAGGTAATCCATGCACACAGCCCAATATGACGAATGCTGTTTAGACACAAAAAGAAGTAGAATCTTTTTGTCTGTTTTTAGGTGTCTGGTGAATGGCCTTTAAATGCAAAGACCGCTGCCCTTAAACGCCTTGCCATGGACCTCTGGGGACACTTAGTTCCAGCTGTAACTGTTTATGTATCACTGGCTCCCAACAATTATCATTAAATATGGACATCCTACTGGAGCTTGAAATTACTTTCTGAAATTCACTTGAAATTGTTTGCACAAAATCGTTCATTAAGGTCAAATGACCCATATGAATTCTGAAAACAGACTCGCAAACTCTGTTTGTGAGCAACTACACACGAAGCAGAGAGTTTACGCGTGACATAAACAAAAAGTTTATCCAGAACTCCAAAATGTGTTAATAAAGATTCCTCCAACCATTCTATGCAGTCTCGTTGGTCCAAAATGACATAACTTCACTCCCACACATCCTGCACCAGGATGAAGCAGGAAATCAGAAAAAGGTCAAACTCAGCAGGAGGATCAGTAAAGTATGATTAACAGAGATGGAGCAATCAGAGTCCACCAGAACAGAGGACAAAGACACTGTTTGCTGCCTTCTCTCCGGGTAGCAAGCTCTTTTCAAAAGTTATGCACAAACATCATACAGACATTTTGCATCTAATTTGTCTCCCCATGAGGCATGCACATCGGATTAGTCATCCTTGCTCCCACTCTCCAGTAATTACACGGAGGGCACATTGACAATCACAAATCAGCCACTCGCTCCATATTGGGGGCCACATAACAAATAAAGAAAGTTAAAGTTACATGCAGTAGGGGCCCCCAGATGGCACACACCAGTAAAGGCACCTGTTCTAAGCATTGCAGCCTGGGTTCAATCGCCCAGCTGTTCCAGCCCGGCTCTGGCCAGGAGTCCCGTTAGGGGATGGTGGTTGACTGTCCACCCCAGGAGGAGGCGGGAGGGAAGCTGCCATTGGCTTGCTCTGTGTGTATTGGAATCACAGTCGTCAGCTTGGCGAGTTCCATCTCAAAGGAGGCTTTTGTCACTGCGGGTCCCAGAATAGAGGGTGGTCTTACTTGCAGGTGGCGGGCTTGTGTGTGTGTGTGTGTGTGGGGGGGATAGTTGAATCAATAGAGTTTACAATTGGGCACCAAAATGGTTATTTGGTGATTATGGTTGCTGGTCTGGTGCAATAAGAGCTGTTACCGTAGGACAGACATGCGCGTTGAAAAAGCGGGTCCAAAAGTAAGGGCACAGTAAGTAGAAGTAGGTAAGTACGTGCAATGACCTGTACGCTTTAGCCAAGGTGGTGAGATAAGCGTTTCCGTTTTTATTCCATTTAATGGTGTTAAAAGTTTCCTTCACTATAAAAAAGTATCTTCAGTACCACGTTTGGAAGAAATATGTAAACACTACTGCGTCTAAATCAACGGTAACATAAGCAAGGAACAACAGCAGCCCTATACTACGTCTCATGGGTTTGGGTCCGTCTACTGTGTACTCATTCATTTAATGATGCTCATTAGTGCCATTGTAAGTAGGTGTATGCAAGAAAACCAGTCGCGGCATTAATCCCCCCCCCCCCCTCCATAGTCTGTGGCTTTCAATTACAGCGCAAATTCTGTACGCAGTGCACCGATCTTATCAATCCACAAGCCGTTTCACAGCCATCATCATGGCTTGCCTTCAAAAGCATTTTTCTTTTTGTCTGAGGACAAAGGAAGGATGGGTTCTGTGTAGGAGGATTCTGTGTTCTCAGGCCATACTGTTTGTCAAACGCACATCCTCTGCCAGCAGAAACCTCTCTTGGGTGAACCTCTTTATGGTTTATGAATCAAAACAGCTTCACGAGAATCAGCCCTCTGTCTATGGTTCAATATCGTTTAATATCTCTGTATGATACAGCTGTATGAGAATTGTCTGAGAGTATATTTTCAGACACAAATGTTGTATGGGAATCTGTTTATGGATCAATACATCAACATAACTATATGAGAATCTGTATATGGAGCATTGCATCAATATGATAAATGATTACATGTGTCTCTTAGAGGGGCCTTGGTTAGCATAACGGTTAAACATTCGCTTGGGAATACAATCTCCCTATTTCAGCCACGGTTTGAAACCTGACTGTGCCAGACTGGCCCTGGCTGGGAGCCTCGATCGGGGGAGGCGACGATTGGCTGTCCGCCCCAGGGGGAGGGGGGAGGGTGAGCCGGCACGAGCTCACCGAGAGTCGCAAAGGGAGTCTCCAGAAAGTAGGTGGGCGAGTTCTGTCTTGGAAGATGCGGATCATCACTGGCCTCGGCGAATTAGCTTGCCCCATAGAGACAGGTGGCAAGTTTGTTGGGTGACTAATTGGCTACTAAATTGGGAGGAAAAACAGGAAAAAATAAGAAACCAATTTAAAAAATGAAAATGTCTCTTAGGAACATCACACTTGGATCATTGGAAAAGAGACGGAGAGAGAGCGAGAGAGAGGTAGCTGTTCAATTCTCTCTCGCTCTCAAGTAATGCACTTGCCGGGACGTAGTTGAAGGTTAACTGCTGAGGATCGAAAGGTCGGGAAGTCACAGTGAACACCATTCCAGCCACGATCCTGCAGTGGCAGCCGATTCTAATGTCTGCTTGAATCAGCATGGATTAAGTGCACTTCACAAAAGGATGCAGGCAGGTTGGTGTGCACTCTTCTCCCTCTAAGAAGTGAAAGATGATGGGAGGACTCTCAAAAATAAGAACACACAGCCACCTTCACGTATTTGTTCTCAAAAGACATTGCAAATAAATAAATAAAACAAACATCTGTGAGGGTCACGCAAATGTCAGCTCTTTGAACATCACTGTTTACTTCGTAGTGAGTGCACAGGTGTAGGTACTCAGAACTGCGCACATGAGAATCACAGTGGCGCGGGGAATACTGGCTCAAAAGCTTAACAACGCACAGAATGCTTTATTTTTGTGCTGTTGTTTTTCAGCATAAACGTAGCAGAATGTCTTTCATAGATGCATTTTCATATAATTTCCCCACAGTGTTGTGTTGTTATTGCTATAATGCAGACTGCCAAAAGTACAATCTGCCCACAGCTGCTCTTATCCTGCATGGCTCATTTTTCATGCATTTGTGTGGCCACTGTTCTTGTCTTGTGTGGCTCATTTTTCACGCGTTCATGTGGTCACGCCTTAGTGTATTCGTGATTTGGTGTCCCGCAGAGCTAGTTTGTGCAAAATGGCTGAAGAAAGCTAATTACAATCAGAGCCTTTTCAAGACTAAAAATAAGTCTTGCTGTGTCTTTATCCCTCATCAGCAAATACAGGCAGCTGGAGCCATTGTTTGGGGTCACACAATCATGCACTACTTCTGCTTCAGAGGTTTGTGTAAAATCCTTTTACATGAATACATGGAAATGAAGAGAAGGCATTTAAGGGTTCCATTCAAATGAAAAGGGGGTCATAGGTGTGGCTCAGTAGGTAGAGCATGGCATTGGCAACGCTTAGGTTGTGGGTTCACATACACTGAAAAACGTGTGCATTCACTACTGTGTCTAAGTCGCTTTGGATAAAGGCGTCTGCTAAATGACGTATATTATATCAACACATGGCAATATAGCCTCCTATTGTCAAAGTCAAGTGGTAGTGTCCACAAGAAGCCACTGCTAAGCACATTTGAATTTGAGAGAGAGAGAGAGAGAGATCTATCTGTCCATAGTGTGTCATAAAAGGCTGAATAGGAACACACCATTAACTATTTTAAGTGTAACTGAAAAAGAAAAAGCTCACCCTCCAGTCTCAATCACTTTTCAGCACAGTGTAAAATATTGAGGGGGAAAAATGTACGAAAGGGAAAAGAAGGACAACCCACATCCAGCTCTTCAGCAGGTCTTAAAACAACAACAACTGTATTTAAACTCTGAAGGGGTGCAGCATAGGCCGGGGCTAGCATCAAACATGTTTCATGCTAGCTTTATTTAACCCCGGGGCTAACCAGCAGATTTGGATATTCTCTTAAGTGGTTTTTGGGGCTTCAAACTTAACTATCTTAGCACAGGGCTAACCTTAACCTCAGGCTAACTGTAGGCCTAGGCTAACTTCCAACACGGGTCCAACTGGGTTTCTTTAATCTTGGGCTAACCGGCGGAATCAAATATTCTCTTAACCATTTTGAGCGTTCTCACCAAGAAGTCGGAGGATGTAGGTGTGAAACAAGGCTTAGCCCAGAGGCTAAGGGGTCCTTTAGCCTGGGGGTTTTGAATGTTCTAAAATGTTAAAAAAACCCAAACGGTAAAAGCATTCTCCCGGAAACAGGTTTCCCACTGCGGCCGGGGTTTGATCCTCGGCTTTGCCAGCCCGGCTCTGGCCAGGAGCCCGGTTCTAGGCAGTGATTGGCTGTCCGCCCCAGGGGGAAGGGGGAGGGAGAGCCACCATGAGCGTGCCGAGAAGCGACGGAGGAGTCCCTGTAAGACAGGTAGGCGAGTTCCGTCTGGAGGAGGCGGATCATTGCCAGGCTCGGGTAGGGCTTGTCCCATAGAGACGGGCAGTGGGCTCGTGGGGGAGGGTGAATTGAACAAATAGAGGGTACAATTGGCCACGAAATTGGGAAAAAACTGGGGAAAAAATCTTAAATAAATACAAAAAAAACAGTGAGAGATGGGATAATAACCTGGTCCTTAACACCACCAAGACAAAGGAGCTCATCATAGACTTCAGGAGGAACAAAACAGACATTCAGCCTCTTTACATCAGAGGGGACTGTGTAGAGAGGGTCTCGGACTTCTGTTTTCTGGGCGTTTACATAGAGGAGGACCTAATCTGGAGCGCCAACACCACAGCGCTGGTTAAGAAGGCACAGCAGAGACTTTACTGCCTGAGGAACCTCAGGAAGAACCACCTCACCCCAAAACTGCTTGTGTCCTTCTACCGCTGCTCCATAGAGCATACTGACATACTGCATCTGTGTTTGGTTTGCCAGCTGCACAGTAGCAGAGAGGAAAGCACTCCAGAGGGTCATCACCACCGCCCAGAACATCATTGGCTGCCCACTCCCCTCCCTGGAAGATCTACATAGTTCCCGTTGTCTCAAAAAAGCCCAAAACATTTGAAAGGATCCATCCCGGCAGTGTTAGCATAATGGTTAAGGAACTGGGCTTGTAACGCAAAGGTTGCAGGTTCAATACCAGGTGGGGGCACTGCCGTTGTACCCTTGAGCAAGGTACTTAACCTGGATTGCTTCAGTAAATATCCAGCTATAAATGGATTGTATGTAAAAGAAATGTGAAACTGTGTAAGTCGCTCTGGATAAGAGTGTCTGCTAAATGCCTGTAATGTAATCCCACCCAGGACACCATCTGCTTGAACTTCTGCCTTTAGGCAGACGCTACAGAGCAATAAAAACACGGACAAACAGACAAAAAAACTGTTTTTATCCCAGAGCAATAACTGCACTAAACGCTGCTAAATCTTGAATGTGCAATACGTTTTTAAATGCAATATGTTTTTAAGTGCAATATTAAGGTCGTTGTGCAATGTTAATGCCAGCAGAATGTGGATGTGGGTTTTATGTTAACTTTCCTTTTAGAGTGTATCTACTTATTTTTATATAGTGTTTTATAAGTTATTTTTATTGATCTTTCTTTCTGCACAGTTAAGGACTGCATCTCAATTTCGTTGTACATGTACAATGACAATAAAGGATAATAATAATAATAATGATAGAACATGCACACAGCACAGAGCTGAACCTCTATATTCAAATGAACGATTTTCAAAGCGCTGGCTTTGAATGCCAATGTTGAGCTCCATTTGTGTTCTCTAGGGACTACCTTTAAGCAGCTTATATTTTTTCTTCGTGATCAACAGAAACTTGCAAATGCTATATTCATACACTTTCAGAGCACCTGCGCAAATGTTTCTTCGAGCAAGCTACATTTTATATGAAATTGTGTGCGTCCCCAGTGAAGTACATATGATCATACGTGTACATACATTTCAATAATTAACTGATAACACTGATGGGGGAAATAAACCCAAAAACAAAACATGGACTGGTCATATATTTGTAAGTATGTAGATTGATTTGATCATTTGCTACAGAATAGATGCTAAACACATGCCCACACATTTGCAGTAGACAATAAACATGTAAAAAGGTGAATACAAAGGCCTTGAAACCTACATTTGAGAACCATGGATGCAGCTATGTTTAAAAATGACAACACCGTGTGTGCCAATACGTTCCAGTTCATTTTTAAGAGAGATTTTCACCGATTAGTTAATCACCTTCGCAATGTTCCTAATTGGTTCTGTGTGGCTCAGTAGGGAGAGCATGGCATTGGCAATGCTTAGGTTGTGGGTTCAATTCCCACTGGGGCCACATATACTGAAAAATGTATGCGTTCACTACTGTAAGTCGCTTTGGATAAAAGCGTCTACTAAATGGCACATATTATAATTGTGGAATGTTACCGGTCTTCCATATCTATAAAGGCTTTATAGATTGGAGGAAGATGAGAGTTCACCCTCTGCCCAAAGACAGGTTCAGTTCAGTTTCAATTTATTTTCCATTTCTTTCAAGTGTCCACAGTGCTCTGATGAAGCCAAAATAAAGGTGCGTGTCATTTTAAGCCAGGCAGTAGTCTGAACAAGACCACTTCCAATTCCGTCAAACAAAACATTGTGACTTACACCTCACCCACCTGTTATTTCAGTCTCAGATTCAGAGACATTCCTCTCTCATTGTGTTGTATTTCCTGGTAGCTATACTGTAACAATGCATTATGGTTAAATTAAAACATTCATATATGCTAAATTCAACACAATACAGCAAAATGCATGAAAAACAGTTTTAAAACAGTTAGGATACTGTAAAGAAAATATAACATTTAAAAGTGCACAATTATGTTTAATAAACAGTGCTTTATCGGAATGTACAAAGTTCCTACACACCATGCATAAAAAAAACTACTTTATTTAGAACTACTTCTACGCCCAAATAAGGGTCATTTATTTTTTTATTTGATTTTACAAAAACCACTCCTGGGTCATTTCTTTCCCCCTCCCTGGGGCCGACAGCGACGGCACTCCCGGAATCGAACCCGGTCGCCATGGCCAGCGTTGGACGTTGAAACCACCGCACGTGTCATTTCTGTAGACAGGTCATTCTAGATAGACAGCTGAAGCACTGAACATGAATACAATATAAAATCAAGAGGGGACATCAACAATCATTACTCATCATTACATCTGAAAGGCATTGCATTTGTGTTATGGCCAGTAGTAAACCTAGGCAATAACGTACTGTATGTTTATTAACACTAAACACACAAGTTGCTTTCCAGGTGATACAAAACACAACACTTCCATGACATGGAAAAAAACAACAGCCCACAAATGAACGTTGGGTGATGAATAAGCCATCGATTTTAAACTTGATTTGTGTTCGCTGGCTAACAATGCGATCGATAACGTTTCCGGGGCGGCATCCATTTGCATTACATTGAAGAGTTCTTAGTCATCGTTATATTTTAAGAGGCCTCTCGTGCAAGAGTACAATGCAAGCAACATAAAGGTCATTTGTCTTCTAGGGCAGAAAAGTTGTGAAATCGCCATACTCCTTCACTACTAAAAGCCTAAACATTTCATGAATGCCCAGAGAGAGCAAAAATGGTCATAATTGCAGGAGGATGAAATACATTTCGTATAACACCAAAAACAAACAAGCAAACAAAATAATAATACAAATAATAATAATAATGTGTACATATGATTACTGTATGTGAATTTCAGTAGAAAAAGCAGTCAGTCTCTAGATAGAGCAGTCACTAGTTAATTCATAACAGTGGTTTATATAATATATTCTTTTGATAAATAAAATTGAGGGGGGGGGGGGGTAGCTAAAGCGGGAGGGTTTTCCAACCGTGTTAAGAGAGATGGGTCTTCAGGTTTGAGTTACACACACAGTGCCCATCTGCAGCTCTACCTGCCCCATCAATCATCTAACTAGCATCAGCTTTGGAATATTTCCATGTTCTGCTCCAGAGAATAGTGCCATTTTCCTCCTCTTCTTCGGGTGGAATGGAAGAAGAAAAACAGAAAGCGGGTGAAATGAGGATGAAGAGTCGTTTACGGCAGCGCTTCGGCTGACGGCGTCTCTGCACAGCCGCTGATCAAACGCAGCCTCGCGGTGGGAGGATGGGCGCCGGCCCGGGAGGAGAGCATGCGGCAGCGCTGATATTTCACCGTAGTTAAAGGCACCGTGCCCACCGCTAATCTTCACGGCGCCTGAACTGAGGTTGGCCAGTCAGAATGCACCAAAATGTGCTTTAGGAATCTCCCGAGCTTTCGCAGCACGGTTAGTGGGGTAGCTATCCCACCCTCTGCATCGACGCTGCATCTCTGACACCCCCCCAATCTCCTGCTTTGCTCCCTTCTGAATCTTGCGCCCCAATACTTCCAAGTTTCTAAGAAAAAACGAAAAAATCGAATCCTCTAAGAACTCCCAGAGTCCCAGGCCTCAAGCTTCTCCAATACCAGCACTGTATTTCACTTTCATTTTTTACATTTGGATTAAAATAAAGCCAATCAGTGTGGAATGAATCCCCATTGCAGACGTACCAACTGCAATTATGGGGCATTGTAAGAAGCAATTAATTCTGCAAACTCCTTCATCGTTCATACGCATCACTGACCATAATGGATTATGAGAGATGCCCCCACGATGACGACGACTGGGATTTCTTCCCATTTCAAATCCCTCACATTGCAGAAGAAACACACACCTGTCGATTGGAATTTTACACACATTCGCTGTTTGGTAGTCTTCATTCGTGGATCTATTTTCACAGCACAAATGCAAGTATACGCATTACTAAAACTTCCAGCCTCACTTCCACGCCTCTATTTAAAACTGCAGAGAAGAAAGCACTTGGCATGAGTCGGTAAAACGCACTGTGGCACCGGCCTTTTCCGCAGCCGTCTGATAAATCACCGGGCGACACGGTGAACGGCCTCAGAGATAATGAACATCTCCACATCAGCGGCCCTCAGCAGAGCTG
The DNA here is from genome assembly GCA_029706075.1 of Aldrovandia affinis. NCBI lineage: Eukaryota > Metazoa > Chordata > Actinopteri > Notacanthiformes > Halosauridae > Aldrovandia > Aldrovandia affinis. The sequence goes on from JAINUG010000129.1 coordinate 1,453,295, forward strand.
TAATAAAAGGCTTAAATTGTGTGAATGTTCATTTTTATGAAGAGGGTCTATTCAAGTGTAATGCTCAAAAAATGATTGCCTGGGTTTGAAAAGGCTCATAATGAAGTAATCAGCATTTCCACCAGCCCCCGGGGCATAAGACGATGGTCAAACATTAGCCCTTAACACGAGAGACAGTGTTCAGTCCACACTTCATGTATTCCTAAAGCCGTAATAGAGTGTGTATAACATATGCATTACTATGTCGTTACATCTTTATAAATCTATTATGAACCCGTGTGCAGGGGTTTCGGTCGAAGGGCCGTGTGGCATGGAGTCATGTTTGAGAACAGCATTTTTACACGCGTTTTGACATTCTTCAGAAGACATTGCTTACAAATAAGCAGTAAATGCAACGTGCCGTGTTAAATGTGTTATGGTACGTGTCATCGGTCAGTAATACATAAATGTTACCTGGTTTCATACTAATAAATAATAATGGGTTGAATTTAACAGTGCTTTTCACAATCTCAAAGTGCTTTACAGCAACTCCCCTCAAACACCACCTGATGTATAGCACCCACCTAATGCAGCATTATTTTAAGTAGCATGACATAGTATTATTTTTTAATATAGTGTCATAAATCATTACATTTGGGGTCTGAAAGCTGAGCACTTTTTCTCTTTCGCAGCGGCGAGCTGGCGAATCAAGGTGGGTCGGGAATGCAAGAGGTCGTGCATCTGATCTCCTGCAGAGTGGTGACCAGGAGGCCAGACACACTGGGAGAGTTTGGGGGGAATTTGAGCCGGACACTGTGGTTAACAGCCCGTACTCCTTCAAAAGGTGCCAAGTGAAATACCTCTGCTCCCACCAGGGTCAGGTGTGTGGGATAATACTGCATTCGTAAAATGTGCAGGTAACTGCCAAAATAATGGCAACACTTTGGCAACCCGGTGAGGACACGCAAACGGCCCTGGCCCGGGCTAAGAGAGCAGGGCATGTGGGGGCTCGTTGAGCTGGAGAGGGCCTATCCACCAGTTCCGGCTGTGGTGCCTCCCAATGGACACCTGCGGTACTGCAGCCGTTTAAACAATCATTTAAGGTCATTTACCCAAGTGTTTATTTTGAGTAAATTAGGGATCGAGTGTGGTTCAGTAGGTAGAGCACAGCATTGGCACCGCTTAGGTTGTGGGTTCAATTCCTACTGGGACCACATATACTGAAAAAATGTATGCATTCACTACTGTAAGTCGCTTTGGATAAAAGCATCTGCTAAATGGCATATATACTCAGCAGACTTGGTAAACAGTTTTTATTCACAATCTTGATAAAGATGAACAAAAGAGATCATATAAAATAAAGGACACAAGTAGTGAGGTATATTTTATGCCAAAAAAATCCAAGAAAGGAGACAAAGCAATGTCAAATAATGTATGAAAAAAGCAATGTCTAAAAATAGTTTTGCTAATATGATTTCTGTCACAAAGAGTAATGTTCCAAAGCAATCGAGGAGGTAAATCTATAGCAGCCTCGGTTTATAATAACTGTTCAATGGAAGAGTATTGTACCTCTATCTCGGAGACTGAAAAGGTCGTCCATCGAATGAAAGAATTACATATCGCAAATCTACGTGGCCGACCCAGGCCCTTCTGCCAACCCTCCCGCTCTGTGGGAACACAAGTGGCGGCCATTTTAAGTCACAGGAGTACACAGCAATGCGTTCCGTGGGAATTTAATTTAATTTGAGGACACAAAGGAACACATTTCCAGGAATTAAAACTTGATATACATTTTATAGTAGTTAAAAAAAAATAATTAAGAAAAAAAAAATTATTAATAATTTGTAGTAGTAAGCGGTTCCCAGTGTTTGCACCTTAACTGATCGTACAGCATATGATACATATTTACACTTTTTAGTTTGTTTCTAGTACAAAACTGAAACCAGGGTTTAATCAGGGACTGTCGCTGCGTCCACTGGTTGTCCGGGGTCAAAGGTCACCGCCGGGCGTGGCTCATCTCCTCCTCCTCAGGGAGGCTCGGACACCTTTCTTCATCGCCTTCACGTCCAGCCTGGCAGTGGCGCTGTCGTCCGACGCCGGCGGATCGTAATCCGAGTCCTCGTCAACGTCTTCGCTGTCATCGTTTATGAAGCTGTCATCGTCATCATCCTCCTCCTCGTCGTTTCCCTTTCTGCCTAGAGGACGAGCGAGGGTGTAATTCTAACTAACCGCGTCGTTCGATCCGTTTACATTTTCTGCAAACCTGCAACGTCATCTCCATGGGTTTTGTACGTTTATTATTATTATCATCGTCATTTCAAAATAACAACCAAAAATCTATAAAATAAATGAGCTGATAGGCCTCCTGACATCTATCCAGCGTCACTGTGCATAGCACAAAGAGTTCACTCCATCTCAGCTCCAGTCCGCCCAATCATTTAAAAAAACTATCCAAAAACGTATTTGCATTCATAAATATGTATGAACCCTGACCGTGGAATGGTTAGCTCTGTTAATAATGTCAAGACAGGCAGGCAGTGTGGTATAATGGTTAGGGAACTGGGCTTGTAACGTTAAGGTTGCAGGTTCAATCCCCAGATGGGACACTGCCGTTGTACCCTTGAGCAAGGTACTTAACATGAATTGCTTCAGTTAATATCCAGCTGTATAAATGGATTGTAAAGAAATGCAAAACTGTAGTCGCTCTGGATAAAAGCGTCTACTAAATGCCTGTAATGTAATGTAAAGACGCGTGACTCAAAAACCTACGCGGCCCCGTTTCCTTTGTCACGAGTGACTTAATGCGCAGCGAAAGAACACAACACAACGAGAACGCTTATCTTACGCCATGCAGGTGTCTGCACGTCCAATTCAATCGCTATTAACAAAAGGACGAGAAACCGCTATCGTTTGATTCTAGTGCGTGTGTGTGTGCTCGTAAGGCTTCGGGCCAAACGTGTGCATGCGTGTTACTCCTCTGCGGCGTGTGTACGGGCGACGATAGCACCCAGACTGGGAACGCTCTTCACAAGATGAATCGCATGCATCTCATCGCTGGAGGAGAAATGGACATGTGACTCGGCAGGCGAGAGGGTGAAATGCATCACGTTATATTCTGTTAGGAGAAGGTCATGGCCGCCAAAGCTGGTTAGCCACTCCCTTCCGGACCGTAGGGTCTAAGGAGGCTGGGAGTAATCGCATTAGGAGACATCGATTCTTAGACCTCCCCGGCCCGCGTCAACAGGGATTTAGCAGCCCCCTGCTTTACTGGACAACGGTCCCGATCTTGGAGAGATGGCCGGGATTTACGGGGGCCTGAACCTGGTCAAAAGTTGTGTTACCCTCCATGTCTTTTTAAATAATTTGTTTCAGATTTTATCCCATTTTGGTAGCCAATTACACCCGCTATTTTCAAGTCAATCCCCCCCTCCTTGTAATGTGAGTTTGCCCTGTGACCGGTAGTGACGAAGGCGAAGCATCGTCTCCTCCGAGACGGCACTTGCCAGGCCGTCAACTGTAACCCGGTACTCCAGAGCCACTCCTGTGTGCAGCGAACTTCCTGTCGGCTTCCCTCCCCCCTCCCTGGGGCGAACAGCCAATCGCCGCCCCCGGTGGCACTCCCAGCCAGAGCCAACTCTGGGGCGATGGTGAATCGAGCCCTGGTCGCCGCGGCCAGCGTAAAACGTTGTAACGGCTGGACCAGGCGGGAGGTCCGTTACCCTCTATGTCTGATAGGACCTCCAAGCTAGATGCTTTTTTTTAATGCCGTTTGAATTTCTTACATACAAACTCTTCAGTACAAAGATATAAAATACTAGTTACTTTCATGGAGATGTATAAAATCTATATCGTCAAATAAGGGCGGCAGTGGGCTTGGTTAGGGGACTGGGCTTGTAGCGCTGGTTCGATTCCCAGGTGGGACCCTACCGTTGTTCCCTTGAGCGAGGCCCTTAACCTGAAACGCTTCAGTAAAATATCCAGCTGTATAAATGGATTGCACGTAAATAAGTGTAAACTCTGCGAGTCGCTCTGGATAAGAGCGTCTGCCAAAGGCCCGTGATGCAAATGAGCTCGTTAGAACAGTCTCCGTGCGGCCTCATCACCCGCCACCTCTCATAACATAATTTCCTGTCGCTCCGTGCGAATGCATAAAGATGAGAGACAGAAAGCATACCTGGATCCTGAGTGTGTTTGTATTCCTTTTTGTGCTGTGGGTTCTTCCTGAAAAAAAAAAAAAAAAAAAAAAATTATAATCATAAAAATCACGTCAGAATTGCCACGAGCACAGAGGCAAATCGACAAGCGTGGGCTGCAGGGGGGCGAAACGCAGAGGCAAACAAGCGGACGAGTAAAGGGGCGAGCAGAGGATCTGGGTCTTGCCTTGACCCTGCGTTTGGTCCCACATCCCATTCTGCTGTATGAAAACAGTACGCCGTATAATAGGACAGGATTCTCATTATTTGTACAATGGTACACGTGTACTGAATCGGGGACAGTAAGTGCCAGTTTTGGGGGAACAGCCTTTGAATGCAACTGAACACTTTCCACAACCCTCAGTGTGCATGCATGTTCACAATAAATGTACAGATAACCGGAAATTATCTGTACATAATGTGTGTGTGTGTGTGTGTGGGGGGGCTCATTGGAAAGGGGAGGGCCAGGCCTATGTGGTGGTACCGGCTGTTGCCCCCAATGGACACTCGTGGTACTGCACCCATTTAAAAGATCCCTCACTACTATAGTCTTGCCTTTATTATTATTTTTATATTACCGGTAGTTCCTGTTTGATGTATGCAGCACAACCTATAGGTGGAATGTTATATGGTATACAGGTGTGGGTTCTGCGTCGGTTTGAGCGAAGCTGCTGAGTGAATTTGTGTTGATGGGCAATCTGGGGTCAAATCCACTCTGCAGCACTTTTCTGCCGGACCAGTACCAAAGGCACAATACACGGCTAAATAACTAACATGCGCTTGACAGCGTAAACACTTGTGTACACATTGCAAAGCATTACGGACCAGAAAATGTGTCTTCTTACCAAAGCAGAGTAGAGAGAGGCTCTTTATTAGTGACTAAAAGCAGAGCGGTCATCACTTCGTTATGCCCGTCGACCCAGCGCCAACGCCACTGCGTTACTGGAGAGATGCAGCAGCACGAGGGACAGCTACCACCCCTAGTGACGCACACAACGCTACACGGTTTGGATGTGAAGGGCTTGGAATGTGGGAATCTCAATGGCCTTTCTAAATGGAATAGTCAAGCGAATAAGGCCTGTGCTGCTCCTGGGCTCCTGAGGGGGCGAGGAACAACCCTGCATTCTCTACATGTTTTGTTCTATTGGACAATTACTTACCACAAAATACTCCTGTTTTTAATGAACTAAAGCTTTTTTAGGGCATTCTGTCCCCCTCTTTTTTCCTTGCGTGTTTTCACAAGCTGGCGTTTATTTATGGCTTTCTGTGTAATGTTGTTTTATGTGAAACCTTTTGTACGCCACCTTCTTGGCCAAGGCTCACTGGAAAAAGAGATGCCAATCTCAACGCGACTACCCTGGTAAAATAAAGGATAAATAAAAATGAATGAATAATGATCTGCCCTTTGTCAAGGCTGAGAGCATGGGCACCGCGATTTCCTCATGCTGTTCTGCGGCTGGAGAAAGAGCCACACCGTGTCATTGACGCTCAGTGACTCGGATTCTAAAAAGCGCAACCTGCCGCTGCCCTTGGACAGAAAGAGTGCATTCCACACCCTCCTGTTTTTCGGGCTGCAGTGCGTATGAACGGAGGGCGATTTCGATCGGTTGTGAGGACGATCGCTATGTTTCCTGTGGGCCGAGCGGCCTGTTCTCGTCGACAGACGTTGCTATGTTCTCATCCGTCCAGTTCTTGTGTATGTCACGTTGCTTTTGGGCACCGCGGTATCAATTCAGCCGGTGTTAAGACAGCAATGAAGCCAATTTAATGAACACACTTACGAGCTCAAAAACTAAGTATAAGAGCATTGCGGTAGGATAAAAACAAGAAAGCTAAATTATGATTTTCTTCTGTACACCTTTCTCGTTAAACTGTCTCCTTAGAACAATCAACACTGCAGCCTCACCAATCGTGACCACTGTTTTGTTTTGTTTCACAAGTTCAGCTCGCACAGACGTGAGCGGGAGGGAGACTTCCACTTGCAGCTTTATACCTGCAGACTGTGGGCGCCTGATTGACCAGCAGGGGTCACTGGTGTGCGACAATACACGGACAACCTGAACGAATCCCTCCCTCCCTCCCTCCCTCCCTGGGGCGCGCTACTGCCAATTATGTGCCGCCTCAATTGGCGTTGGCGGGATATTCTGGATTCGATACCGTGGGGCCCATCACCGTACACACCATACATTAACTATAAAAGGCAGATTAATATTCCCAGCACACCTGCACACTGCTTCTTATTACAAACTGTTGTTGTTTGTAATGAACGTAAGGAAGGAAGCTTGAGGCATTGCACGTGTCGGATGGCAGCAATTTTCAACAGCTGCATTAGAATATGTTTCCTAACAGACCTGATTAACTGAGAATAAGAGAAACAGCGGTCGCCTTCACCATCCTGTAAATGAATGGATGTAGAGTGGTTGCCATGACGAGCCATTAAACCCAACCCCATTAGGAGAGGCATAAAGACGTTATCGGCAGGGTACAATTAACCGCTGAGGAACGAACTGGTAAGTAGCGGCTGTCAGCGTGGAGCGTGATGGGATTAGCTTCTGCCTAGAAGGAATGTTTCTGCCATTCACCCCGTATGCTAAAATGGGTTCTACACTGCATTACACACAGGGCAGCAGTGTAGCACAATGGTTAGGGAGCTGGGCTTGCAACAAAGGTTGCCGGATCGACTCCCAGGTGGGGGCACTGCCGTTGTTCCCTTGAGCAAAGGTACTTAACCTGAATTTCTTCAGTAGATACACAGCTGTATAAATGGATTGTATGTTAAATGTAAACTGTGGAAGTTTCTCTGGATAAGTGTAAAATGTTGAGCGCCCACTCACTGGAATACGACAGCCTAAACGGCACATGGTACACGTTTCTCCTCCAGACACTCTGTGACGCACCCCCCCCACCTTCCTTTTAAATGTGAGCTATTCTCATTTCGCATTTAAAAGGAAAAAATTATGAAAAGCTGTCATATTCCGTGCAATGCGATGTGCGGTTTCCATTGATCTTAGTCAGAGGGTTTGTTTTTTGATTGGCTTCTTAGGCACATGGGCTTGTTTTTTGATTGGTTCCCACTGGGACCACATATAATGAAAAATGTATGCATTCATTACTGTAAGTCGCTTTGGGTAAAAGCGTCTGGTAAATGGCATATATTATTATTATGACATGGGCTTGTTTTTTGATTGGTTTCCGCTCGCCGTGTTCACTTGGCGATGTTGCCGAGGGACCTGATGGCTCGGTGGGTGGGGGCGGGTGGCGTTGAGGCCTACCTGTAGCAGCCAGTCCCGTACGGGCACTCTGGCCTGTCATCCTCCTCGTCCTCTTTCTCCTGCTCGTCGCCTCCCTCCACGAAGTCGCTGTCGCCAGGGTGACTGCATTCCTGGAAATGCACGGGGTTCTTCCTGCCCGAAACAAGAGGAGACACACGGGCTGTGAGGAAATAAGGAACGGACTGAGAAAGTTAATAAAAATGACGCATCGGCCAACATTCCGCTTCCAGCAGTACACGGACTCTATTTAGGACCCTCTTGAGCTCTGGAAGAGACGGAAAATTAATCTGTTTTTATTTTTTCGTATTGATTAAACTTGCAGCCAGCTGACACTTCCCGTGAGCGATCGTGAGACCGTCGTTTCCTGTGCTCAAGGTCCCTCTGTGAATCAGTCTTTCGGAAATGAAATGAAATGAAAGACAATAAATAAGGTAGGGTGTCTAACGCGGTGGGAGAACACCCTGCAGTTCACATTCTTAATCTGCTTCCTTTTCTTTTGGTGAACTGTGTTTGTTTTTCACGAAAGAATTTAAACGGCAAGGACCTACCGGGAGTCGTGAAACGAAAATAATAAAATACAGAAACGATATGGAGACGTGGCAGAAAAATACACCGTGCACCATAAGAGACGTGACCCCTCAAAATGTTCAATTGATTTACAGTTGCTCGACTGTTTAGCCTCGAATTACTGCATGGAAACCACTGTTCCTCGTGGAACTTCAGCAAGTTGAGCAGACTTCATCACTGAAGCTCCTACCAAACGTGCCTCAACAATCACCCCTCTTTCAAAGTCAGTGCGATCTCATCTTCTAGCCATAATTATAGGCAACCAGGCCTGCCCAGCATTTTTGTACATGACCCTGAGAATGCTGGGATTAACACTGCTTAAATAACCTGTGTGGAAACACCTGCTTTCAATATACTTTGTGCCCCTCATTTACCTAGGTGTTTCCACCTTTTTGGCCAATACCTGCACAACGAAATACTGCGACTTTTCTATAAAACCCAAACCGGAGCGTTTGTGACGTCGGCTTCGCATCGCGTTGTTTTTTTAACCCCAGTAAGTTCTTCTAGTCATGACAAAATCAGCAATCAAATAATGCCGTTTTTTTAATTCGCGAAAGTCGCTGGCACAAAGCAAATTAAACACCGCCGAGGCGATGAGGAAAGGAGACCAGACGGAGCCTGTCGAGAGAGAAATCAGCCGCTGTCCTGTTTATCGCAGGAGATTTGGGGCCGCTTCCTATCTGCCCCCCTCCCCACACGTCTCAGGACTGCTTAATGATGCTGCTGTGGGGAGCAGTTAGGTGCGGAGGTAAACTGCCATTAGCCTCTCGGTGGCTTTAAACCAACAGCGTAGCTTTCAGTTGGAGCCCTCGGCCTGCCTTTCCATTTCCAGCGACAGGCCCCCTGCTGGGCCTGCCAATCAACTGGAGAGGGGATGCGCTTCACGCTCGCTTCACGACGCGCCCTGCTGCCGTGGGATTTAAATGACCGAAACGCAATTCGATATGTCAATATGTCACCCGACAGCTGTGAGACAGACTCTACCAGACCTGGGTGAAACAATTATCATCATTTGGCATTTCGTTGATGGTGGTGGAAAATGGTGTCTCAGGCGCTGCTCCAGAATCTCCCATAAGTGTTCAGTTGGGTTGAGGTCTGGTGGCTGAGATGGCCAAGGCATATGGCTTAAATCGTTTTCATGCTCATCCAACAATTCAGTGACCACTCACGCCCTGTGGATGGGGGCATTGTCATCTGCTCCAGAATCTCCCGTAAGTGTTCAATTGGATCTAAGTCTGACCTAAATCTGGGGACTGAGATGGTCATGGCATATGGTTTTTACCGTTTTCATGCGCATCAAACCATGCGTGCCCTGTGGATGGGGGACATTGTCATCCTGAAAGAGACCACTCCCATCAGGATAGAAATGTTTCACAATAGGATGAAGAATGGCTTTGTATTTATTGGTGTTTACCTTGCCCTCAAAGGGGCTGAGTGGACCTAAACCATGCCAGGAAAATGCACCCCACACTATAACAGAGCCACCAGTATTCCTCAATTACTCAAAAGTGTTTCCTTTATTTTGACAGTTGCCTGTATTTAAAATGCGCATTTGAGCAGCATATTTAAGTCTGCACTGTACACTTACCCAACAACACCCCCGCCCCCGCCCCACTGGAGGTTATTTAGGATAATCTAATTTTGTGTTTTATGGCTTTGTTCAGGGATGTGAAGTGCTTTTGACTCTTCCTATATTTCTGTACTTTTGTATTTTAAACTCTTAACACAGCTAACAGTATTTCTTAACAAGAACTCCTGATGCATCTTATTGTATGAATGCCCTGTCTATGACTGTTTCTGGTTTTGTGTGGACAATAAAGTTTTCCTATTCTTATTCCTACCTGTAGCAGTCCTTCCCATAGGGGCAGGGGGTTCTGGGCGGAGCCTCGGCCTTCACCAGGGAGGGGCCCGGGCCACCTGACGCCCCCTCCTCCGCCGCCGCGCTGCTCACTTCCTGTCCGCTCGCCCGCCCGTCGCTGCCCTGCGACCGGCTCTCCTTCTCCACGCCCGGTTTGGGCTCTCCTCTCCTCCTGCTGCTGACTTTGGGGGCGGGTCGTCCGTTCCTCTCCCCCTCCTCTTTCTGGGCGCTAAGCTCCACCTCCTCCGACTCCTCCCCCGTCCCGTCGTTGCTCGCTGGCCGCCCGGTCTGGGCAGCTTCCATCTGTTGGAAAAACATTTCAAAAATACGACACTGTTTATTATATTGACCTAATCTCTGCTCACACTGTGCCTTCGGGGCACGGCCAAGTTCACTCACTCACTCAAAACTCGTTAAAGAAAACGAAGGGTTCTGGCGGCTCTGCTATGGTGCCGGGTGCATTTTCCTGGCATGGTTTAGGTCCGCTCAACCCCTCGCACGGTTAGCGCCAATAAACACAAAGCCATTATGAGCGATCGCCTTCATAACTGTGTGCGTGTGAGGTGACAAAGCGCCTAAGCCAGGAAACAGAAAGCTGCTTGCTGATTGAAGGACGCAGAGGCCAGAGGAGAGACCGAAGTTATCCAGACGCTCTCTCAGAGACAGAACGTCTGGAGTCCAATCTACTTCTGACCCAAACCCTCACACGGCAGGCGGAGCTATCACCAATTTTGCGTCGCCCCGTGGACCTCCCGGTCACGGTCGGCACTGGCACGGCCACGTGACTTCACCCAGGACCTCTCTACCACTTTGGCTGGAGGTGGCACCCAGGAGCCCACAGCCAGAGCATGTGAACAATATCCCTGGTCGCGGTAACTCAAAACGGCGCTCTCACTCGAGCAGTGCTGTCGCTCCAAATTTCATCACCTCTTCCTCTTCGTAGCTCTGTATCTTCCTCGCCTTCTTCCTGGGCGTTTGCTCCACGTCGCTCCGGTCCGACTCTTCTGAGGAGACCGTCCGGTTCCTCGCCTTTCTCAGGCGGGCCTGCTTGGCCGGCGTGGGTGTTGGTGTTGGTGTGGCCTTCCCCCTGCCTCTCTTTCTGTCACCTGTGCAAGGAAAGAGCAGGTTCTACTGAGTGCCCCCCGGTCCGCGAAATAATTTCTTCTTCCTAGGGGGGGCGTAACAGAAAATAATTGAGAAGCACTGACTTAAGGCCTGAAAATCCAGGAAAAAGGAAAAGGCATGGCCTCTAATAAAGTCATCTGTTTGTCTCCAATTTTACAATACCCAAGGGAAAATTAACATAACACACTCAAAACAAGTTCTAAAATTAAATGATACGGGTAACTGCCAAAATAAAGGAAACACCAACATAAATTGTCTTAATTGATCATCAATGGATCAATAATGGATGGCTTCCACAGTGTGATAGCTTACTACTGCTGTCCTGACTAAACACGAACATCAACGTAGGCTTACAATGAAGATCCAGCCCAAGCACAAAACTTCAGGAGCACAACGTCTGACTAACTCTGCTGTACCTCGTTATGGCTAGAAAGGGAACTGAGGGGGAAAAAGGCACTTTATTCTGATGCAGCACCAAATGAATCCAGAACAAGTGTTGCTTTTGGTTTGACTGAATCACATTTGCCCTGAAATCTGGTCCAAGGTTTATCGAATTTAGCAATTTGATTACTTCCCCCCCTCAGGATTCAAATATTCCACATCCACATTCACGTACACGTATTCACCTAACCGTCTCATTATTGTCTTAATAATAATGGTTCTCTGTGGCTCAGGTGGTAGAGCACAGCCTTGGCAACGCTTAGGTTGTGGGTTCAATCCCCACTGGGGCCACATATACTGAAAATGTATGCATTTACTACTGTAAGTCACTTTGGATAAAACCGTCTGCTAAATGGCGTATATTATTATACAACCCACCCCAATTCAGGCATCTGCATCTGCACTCTTTGATAAGATTACTTAATTGTTTAATTGTTGAAGCTCCCCCAATATGGTCAATTACATCTGAAATTACATTATCACGGCGAGAATTCTAATAACACGCGTAAAACAGTCATTCTTGTCATAATTATCATAATCATCATTACCCTCGTGCACGGATGCTACACAAAGGCCGCTCACGCACAGCTGATTTTGTGCTTCCGGAGAGATCAGCATTCTGCTGCCGTGCTTTACAGCTCAATAAAGACGACCGCCTCAATTGCATCCTCGCGGGAAGTTATTGAAACCTCACTTCCAAAAGTGGCCTTTCTCCCACATAATGCAAATGCAGCTATTGAAATAAGCTTTTTTAAACGAGGCACGAATGGATTATTTACCCTCCACCGGCCCCGTTTGTGCCGAGAAGCACAACAGACCCAAATATGCCACAGCACTAAAAGCGAGCCGGGTGACCCACATGCAAGGAAGGTTAAGACTGAGTGCGTTCAATATGCACAAGAAATTTACGTTACCAACCATCTGAATGGGCCGGGGAAAAAACAAAAACATTTTATTCACATCTAGCGATGTGAAATAATAACAGCTTTGACAGTGCCTGTACAAGGTTTAAACACCACAGATGGTGTTGTCAAGCGCGCTGCTCATTTACAAGTTCGGCGCTGTTGGAGCGTCCCATTAAAAATCAATTACGCCATTCGCATTTGAAAAATATAAACAGGCGCTTCATTTAATGCCCCTGGAAACTAAGAAGACATTTTGCCACTGGAAATTAAACAGCGTTCGGCGAGCCACGCTGCGTTATTTAAAACAAGAAAAAAATGTCACGCATTTCACAAAAGCTCCACAATTACCCTCTCTAAAACAGGCGAGTTGATGAGTTGTATTACAGAAAATGGACAACATCTTTCCATTTCTTCAATTATGGCACATTTTGTTGCTCTGAGCGCAAAGGAAATCTAAGACGAGGCGAATCGAAATTAGCAGGGCCTGTTCGGCGCCTCGTCCTCCGTTCCATTCCGTAATGTGCCATTCATTTGGCGGCAAGTCAACATCACTCCCTCTTCACGCAGCAAATGAATTACTTTAGTACCTGGGGCGGGAGGTTTAGTTTTTTTACAATGTTTGAGCCTCTGTTCCTTAGGCGGTGTCTGTCAGTTTGTGCGCCCCGCGCGCTCAGTCAGCCCGTTAAACGGCGGTTTAACGGCGGTCACGCGCATGGCGTGGTGCAGTCATAACCCAGGGGCTGGTGGTTATTAGGCCGTTATTTCTATTCAACGGTGGCGAGGGCATAATTTGAGTACCTCATGAAAGGGGGAAAAGACCTGGTCAGAAGTCCTTATTGTCCTACGCGTGAGGGGGGGAAAAAACATCACAAATGCACAGGTGAGCACACACGCGCACACACACACACACACACACACACACACGTGCCCACAAACACACGCACACAGACACGCACATGCGCACACGAGCACACACACACACACACACGAGCACACACACACGAGCACACACACGAGCACACACACGCACACACACACACAGCACACACACGTGCCCACAAACACACACGCACGCACACACACACGAGCGCACACACGAGCACACACACGAGCACACACACGTGCCCACAAACACACACGCACGCACACACACGAGCACACACACCAGCGCACACACGCACGCACGCACACACGAGCGCACGCACGCACGCAGACATACATATACACACACACACACACATACACACACACACACACACACACACACACACAGACACAGACACTTGGAAGACCTCTGTCTCTGATGCGTTTCCTCTCTCAGTGCTGTGTCCAGGAGATACAGATCTTCCGCAGGGCAGGGGTCTGAGCCGCCACAGCGCAGAGCTCATGTTCCGCTCCACTGCATCGCACATTCACAAGCACGCGGATGTGTTTGGGGGTGGCGGAGCATAGCAATGCCATTTCAGTGTTCAAAGTTTCCCGTCCGTCGGAAAGATAAAGCCGATCTCACGTGGGAGACAAACTGCAACACACAACCTGACAGAGAGGCTGACGTTGTGTTCCTGCGCTATTTCCTTTACATTTCTTCTTCTTATTATTGTTTTTCATATTTCTGGTGGGATGACTAAGTAACATCAAAACATCTGACCCACTGGAACATACGGACAGAAGAACGGGAGGCCATCGCTGCTGAACTGTCCCTTGGGAGCTCCCTTGTGTTCCGTGTCATGCTGCTAAGGTCTTCACTCAACATAACGGGAAACAAATGTGTAGAAGACCGCGTACACGGCACTCATGAACACTGTCAGAGAAATGAATGGCAAAAAGGCAGACAAAATGAAGACGCCAGCTACATTTACAAAACAAGTCTCCATCTGCAGGGGTGTTGACAGAGAGGGTTGTGATGTCATAGCCAACTAGTCTTTATTTATAATAGCTTTGTGACATCTCACATCAATCTATGTGTGGCATGCTATCAAAGTGTCCTGGGTGAAATCGATCTTGCCAACACGGCTATCTGGTGCCAATGACTAGTACAGAAGCTGGATAAATTGTGTGTGGAGGTCAGTCCTGCGGAGTATGTTCTTCCTTGAGCTAACACTACACTGGCACAGGGCTCCACATCTTTAGATCATTTTTATAAACCACAACACACCCACAGCATCACAACACACACAACACACACACACAACACACACACAGCACACACACACACACACACATACATACACACACACACACACGCACACACACGCACACACACACACACGCACACACGCACAGGATTACAGGCACAGCGCAGCTCTGTTGCCAATGCGTGACCCATAGCAGAAAATATGGCATATTGTATACGAATACATTGTGTGACACTTCATCTGTTTTGTAGAATGAATAAAGCACCACCTGATAGCGAGCTGAGAGAATATAATGGGCCAGTTTGTCCCTCCCCCAATGCCATGACACAGGCTCAAAAGGACTGGGATGGGTCAGACACAGGCGTGGGGAGGGGAGTGGTCTGGGTAGGGTAGAGGTGTGGGGAGGGTAGTGGTCTGGGTAGGGTCAGAAAGAGGTGTGGGGAGGGTAGTGGTCTGGGTAGGGTAGAGGTGTGGGGAGGGTAGTGGTCTGAGTAGGGTCAGACACAGGCGATGGGAGGGTAGGTGGGGAGGTGTGGGGAGGGTAGTGGTCTGGGTAGGGTAAAGGTGTGGGGAGGGTAGTGGTCTGAGTAGGGTAGAGGTGTGGGGAGGGGAGTGGTCTGAGTAGGGTAGAGGTGTGGGGAGGGTAGTGGTCTGGGTAGGGTAGAGGTGTGGGGAGGGCAGTGGTCTGGGTAGGGTAGGGTAGAGGTGTGGGGAGGGGAGTGGTCTGGGTAGGGTAAAGGTGTGGGGAGGGGAGTGGTCTGGGTAGGGTAGAGGCGTGGGGAGGGTACCTGTGGAAGTGGAGGGGCTGCTGACATCCCCAGTGGCCTGCATCATCCAGGCAGGCAGTACCCTCTTCCTCTGCTCCGGCTTTGGGCTGTCCTGCAGGAGCACATCACAACGCCGGGGCTACATGTCAGCACGCCCAAATCTCCCCTTCTCTTACATTTCTGAGTCACAACTGATGTGGCCGCCTCGGATATTCACCGGGGCACTGGCACACCACCAGGGAGAAAAGCCAGCACTCACAATTAGCAAGAACATTCATTCATTGTTCAGTATCCTTATATGCAGGTAACCGCCAAGATAAAGAAAATAAAGGAAACACCAAACCAAAGTGTCTCAATAGGGTGTTGGGCCACCATGAGGTGCTAGAACATGTTCAATGTGCATTGGTAATGTGTCTACAAGTGTCTGGAACTGGAGAGATGTAACACCATTCTTCCATGAGAAATTCAATCATTTGCTGTTTTGTTGATGGTGGTGGAAAACGCTCTCTCAGGCGCCACTCCAGAATCTTCCAAGAAGTGTTCCTCAAACCGTTCAGTGAGCACTCGTGCCCTGTGGATGGGGGCATTGTCATCCTGGAAGAGACCACTCCCGTCAGGATAGAAGTGCTTCACCACAGGATGAAGGTGATCACTCAGAAAGGCTTTGTATTTATTGGTGATTATCTTGCCCTCTAAGGGGTTGAGTGGACCTAAAGCGTGCCAGGAAAATGAACCCCACACCATAACAGAGCCGCCTCAAGCGTTTCCTTCATTTTGGCAGTTACCTGCACATACACTCTTACTGCGTTCATACAGTCATACCAATTCTGGCAATGCAGTGGCTAACGGCTAATCGTTAACGTCTCACTCACTAACCGGCTCCAGAGAAGCAGTGGGCTGGGTTTTGTTCTTCTCATCTTCCTCCTCCTCCTCCTCCCCTGGGCAGGTTGGCGTGGATCCTGCCTGTTGGGTCTGGGTGAGGCTCAGGGTGGTGTCACTCTGCCCGTTCAGCTCAGGTGAGCGCTCTGGCTCCGCAGGAGGTCCAGTGGAGACGGGGGGGTCGTCCTCAGCAGGCTCCTCCTCTTCTAAAGCCTGACTATTGCTGTGAAAATGTGCACTGAATTAACTACCCCATCTGCAAACTGTTCACACTTGAGTAGAGCTTGCATTTTAACGTATGTTTAACATGTTGTGTTTGCAATTAGTTTAGTAGGGGTCCAAGCAGGGAAGCTGCACTGGAACCCGATTGTTTTAGTTTTTCCTATTATTATTATTATTTTTACTATTATTATTATTTTCCTGACCAAAAAGTGTCTGGAGCTCAGAAACTGTAAGGCCTACTGAAAATAAAATCCATGAACCATTGTATAAAAAAAAAAAATTAAAAACTGAAAAGAAAAAAAAAATGACTTCAAATTCAAATGGTTAAAACAAGGTTGAGGAAAACATGACATAACACGAACGCCTCTGTGTAGCGATAAATCAACCCTTCTAGTGAGAAAGAGCATGCTGTGGCATTCAAGCTCGGTGTTGCACTGATGGTTTGGAATAATGACTGGAAATAATAGAGGAAACAAATATTTCACATAGATGGAACAAGCCGATTAAACTTGTTGAAATAGTACAAATTACCACTGGTATCTATCCAAGTTTTAAGACAATTTGTAACTCGGTGTCTGGCATAGCCTTCAAACTTTGTTATCAAAAGTTGTGTAATGAAGATATATGATTTCACAGCTTGGCACAGCCACCGAAATGCAGGAAATGAGGAGGGGAACCCTTTCTGTTACCCAATCTGTCATCACCGACTCTAGCCAAAGCAACATAACTCGAGGCCAGTGTAAACTTCAGGATAATTGAACAACTTACCGACACAGCAACAGTATATTTTGTGTTTGACAAAATGCAACAGTGTACAAACATAGCGAAAAACACTTAAAAAAGCTAAAAATACTTTCATGCACAAGCACAACGTGCATACCAGCTGATGGTCGTTGTAATACAACTATGGGGGGGGGGGACTCTTTCAACCGTGGTTCTCTGTGGCTCAGTTGGTAGAGCACAGCATTGGCAACGCTTAGGTTGTGGGTTCAATCCCCACTGGGGCCACATATACTGAAAATGTATGCATTCACTACTGTAAGTCGCTTTGGATAAAAGCGTCTGCTAAATGGCATATATTATTATATTATAACCACAGGGTCTGAAAGCTCTCACCGTGCCAGGCCTGCCACCCAATTTATCAAAATGTTGCGGCAGGAAACAAAGACAATACGTTTCTTATGAATCGGGAGCCCACCTGCCGCGCCTGTTTATTTAGTAAGAAATGTATCAGCAGGTCTGCAGCCCATACAGACTTCAGCAGGTATGACAATGTCACAGTTCTCTCAAAATTCTAAACGGAACACTCACCCAGCATACGGCATGGCACGATGCACAACGCGTGATTTGACCCCAGCACCGCCACACTGAACGGGATTATGTGGGGAGCGCCCACCATCTTTGGAGCCAAGTTAAAAGTGCATTCATTAACGGCATGCCAATCGTATCAGACACAGTTCCACAAACTGCCCTCAGCAAAACTGCTAGTATAACATTGTTATTTAGTCATGTTTATAGATTACGAGCCCCCAACTTGATCCAGGGAAAGGGTAAGACAACAAACAGACACAGGGCCTGTAATAACCCACTCTAAATCTTAGGCAATTACAGAATTCTGCCAGAACGCACCACTGAGTGAGATGGAGTGTTTTGTTTTCCTGGTTTTCCGGGCGCACTTCAAAGAGAAAAGCACATCAAAGGGGAATGATGTGGACTGATTTCAGAGATCATGAATCTCTCAGCATTGCCTTTCTCTTCCTCCCCCCCACACTTTTATTTCTCTTTATTTATTTTATTTTCTTCTCGCTAATCGAATCCGCAGCTGTGACCTCTCGAGTCACCGCTGTTCCACCTGCACCCTGGAAAGAGCTACAGTCTGTTATGCCAACCCTTCCGATGCGCTCACTTGTGAGACAGACGTTATTATAGCCCTGCAGGCCGCACGCAGTACTGCAGGAGAGCTGGCGCCTGTCGGAGAAGAGGGCAATCTCTCACTTGAGAGAGAGAACTGGCAGCCAGCGGGTCGGGGGTGCGCTCAAAATACTGACACGGAAATGAAGGCAACTGCCAAGATAAAGGCAATACTTGAGTGAATGAGGAACCCTTTAAATGGGTGCAGTCCCGCACGTGTCCGACAGGGGGTACTGCACAGGGGGGTATCTCCTAGCCCAGGATAGGGCAGTTTGGTTCGCTTATGGGGCGTTTTACTATTTAAAAACGAAATATATATATATATATATATATATAGATTCTCCCCATTCATCTTCAAAATTGGTGTTGGAATGCAGATTCAAAATTAGATCCGATATTTGGAAGGAGCTAATGCAGTGATGATCTAAGTGATAAAAAAATATCTGTGTTATTCCACACGGTGAAATATAAAATCTGCTCAACTTCTATGAATGCTAATATGAGCGTGCGTGATGGTATTCCACCGCCCTGGCTCCAGCTCGGAGTACTCTAGCCTCAGGGTGGGAGTGATATTACACTCTGGAACATGCCAATATTTCTCTTAAAAAAACATTCTCTGCATGAGGAAAAAAACGATCCAACATCTCTATTAAAACGATTGTGACTTGTTTAACACAATCCAACTAGTGTGGGGAGAGGTCAACAGAATACAATGGCTTTTCTTTTCCTCTCAGATTAGTGCTTCGGGTTGTTGGTAATAAAAATAGATGGAAACCAGACAGGAGACTGTTTTTTTTTTTTTAGAAACAGCATCTTCAAAATGGTTCCGTGTCCACACATTTCCCAGCAGCAGAAAACAAAACGTAGAATACAGTTTGATTTAATTGCTTGTCCTGCACTTTTGAAATCCAATATCGCACAAGTGCCATTTGTTTTCGCCATTCCCAGGCGATGTTGCAGCTGCCAAAACTAACAAAAACGGTATGCAAGTAAGTAAACAAAAAAAAACAAGTTGCTGGAATTAGTTAGTAACATTTATAGGTCAAAACGGAGATAAGACTGTTTCAGAAAACCTTTTAAGGTTTCGACTCTCATTAAACGTCAAGAGCACACCAGGGGCATCTCAGGAGTGTCTGCTCATCCCAGCTGCATCTGCATTACAGCTCGTGTGAATACTTAGACTATCCCTATCAGTATCCTTCTCCATTTCAATTTCTGAAGTTGTTTATTTGCTCAAAAGAGTTTAAAAAACATAATTTGACACGCATACATTGAGTTGTACGAGTGCAGGAGACAATACTAATAATAACTTCATTCACACGTGGTGCTCAGAGCGCTTTCCAGGTAAATTCCAGTAATGAGTAAAACAAAATGATTTTAAAAGCTGACTGAACACAAAGGGAAATAGAAGATAAAGTTGCAACAAAAAGCAGGGAGAACAACAACCGTGGGCCTAAAAAGACACTCAAAGTAAAAAGAGTAAAACAATGTGAGAAGCCCGAACATGCCCATGCAAAGACCTCCCCTTGGAAACGATTATTTTAACCAAAGCATATCGGGAGGAAACTGTTGAATCAGACATTGCAGAACTTCCTTTGCGAAAACTGCATTTTCAATTAAAGGCAGGACACTCTGGAATTCTCTACCTGGCAGTTCAAAACAAATCCAAGATTTTAAAATGTTTTCCTGGCTAAAACCTGGCCAAAATTGTAATCATGACACCAACTAATCATTACTGTATTTGAGCTGGGGTTTTTTTAAGTTTTTTGTCATGTCATATATGATGGCTGTCGTTGTTGTTTTCGGTCATTATATGCATTGATTTTAAATTGTAACAATGTAAGTTTATTATTTTATTGATTGATTGAACTATCAATGCTCATCAAGGGACTGGTGTTGAAATTGGAAACAGCGCATCAGGCAATTTTCTGCAGCTGTCAATGTTCTCTGTGCTTGTCCCTCACAAATGACCGAATAAATAAAATGCATTATGATTATGAATGACTGTGCGTTGGTAAGGCTGTAGAGCTCTGTACCTCTGGGTGCTCTCGGTGTTGGTGGACACCACCCTGTACACGTGCTTCCCAGGGAGCAGGGAGAAGAGGTCCCCAGGATTGAGGGGGTGCCAGCGGTCTTTCTCCAGAGGCTCGGGGGGTCTGCGGGCGACGGCTGGAAAAAGCAGGGGTTCTGGTGGGTCTGGAAGAGAAGGACCAGGACAGACTTTAAGATCCAGCCCTTTCCAATCGGACTGCAGGCCCCATTTCTGGTTCCCAATAGGGGGAAGAGCAAAGAATAGTTAGAAAATAAGTAAAAAAGAAGTCGGATCCGATGTGCACACAAGTGTGTGGCTTTTAACTGTTTACCAGGGTCAATTCGATTCGGGGAAATAAATTGAAATTCTAAACGTGAATTGAAAAATACCTGTAATTTTCAAAGATTTTTCAATGAATTAACTGAATTTGAATTCATTTCCAGAACAGAGTGAAATGAAATGGAATTGACTCCAACCTTGTCGTTTAAAGTTTGTAACCCGTCAGATGATGCAAATAACGCGTTAAGGTTAAGAGGTCGTCCATCAAACTGAAAGGCTGGACTGGCTAAACTGCGGAGGCCTCTCGTGAACATTCGTGAGGGTATGATTGTGTCTCGGGGGAGGCAAATGTTTCGTGAATGACTTACGGCAAACGCTCATGACAGAATCCACACAACAGATGTGAATAAATTAACGCAGCGAGACACGAAGACGCATCGGAATCGACCGCAAGTGACTCCTAACAAACAATGTCGCAAACATGTGGCTGTGCCTTCCTCTCTTAACAAGTGAAGTGATTACTGTACTTTTGAAGATGAAAATCGCTGGAGTTATCGTGACCCAAAATCAAAACCCAGTAAACTTCTGGATCCGGTCCTAACAAGAAACAGACACAAAAAAATCACACAAAAATGACACACAAATCAGAAAAGCCTGCCTGTCAACCAAATCCTTCCACGCTACTCAGATTCCTGGCACGTAGGGCACCTAGCCGTGAGCGCGGTGAAATTAGTTTCAGCGGCAAAAAATAAGATCGCTGCTCGGATAATCCATCCGGTGTTAGCGCATAGCCGATTTTATTGCAGCGCTTCAGCTAGCCACCTTTGAGTAATGAGAATGTGAGCACCTGAAACAGCAGCAGTGATGACTTACACATGAAAACACACTGGTGAAGGGGGCTTATCACAGGGCCACCAGCAGCTCTACGCGGGACATCTGTGCTCATTTCTGCACCAGCTCCTCATTTCCTCTAAAGCCTTTCCTTCCCCAGGGAGTCTCACCTGAGGATGGGGGAGACCTATCACTCCCTATGATATTACAGATTATTTTAAATCAGATTTTTTTTGGTGTCATTTTGAATGCGCCTTCCAAACCACCGTAAATAACTAATAATCGCAATTAAAGCGATAAGATATAAGAATAAAATATTAAAACTGATTATGTTATACTGCACTTAAAAATACATGTAATGAATGTTTTTTTAAGCCCTGCCATGGACCCCCACCCTCCTCCCCGGTTGAAGACCCCTGCTCCGGCAGCACACACAGGGCCCCCTTAATGCTGTTTAACCCACAACAAGTCCCGTGAGGATGACCGAGGAGGCACAGAGGACACGGTGGCAGCGAGCCCCTGACTGATCATGCATTTTAATTGGTTCTTAATGAAGAAAGAGTGAAAAAAAACAAAAGGTCTGCAGGACTACAGAGGGGAAAAGTGCCTCACGCTCTTCTGAACACGACGTTAGCACGAATTGAGCCCAGCGACCTCTGTGCTGTCCTGACAAGCTTTCCTCACTGAATGGCACATACGTAGGACTGGGCCTATCCACTACACAGCTGCTCACGTTTACTCTAATCTCTGAAATAACCTGATGGATCTGCTTGTCGCTTGGCAAATGGCCCGGGGAAAACCCTTGCGCTGGAGAGAAATTGGCACACGGCTGTTCACTGTGGGTAGCACGGAGGGGTTCTGAACCTGGGGCTCTTGAAACGCCGTCTGCTTGCCTGATTACTGCATTCCTGGGTCAAATGGTACAAGTGAAATACTCTTTAGATTCAAATTTGTAGAAAAAATCAATAAACTCAAATTTAAAAACAAATTTTGGTCAGGGAACTAGGCTTGTAACGCGAAGGTGGCAGGTTCGATCTCCAGGTTGCACTGCCGTAGCACCCTTGAGCAAAGGTACTTAACCAGTAAAATATCCAGCTGTATAAATGGATTGTATGTAAAGGAGTGTAAACTGTGTAAGTCACTCTGGGTAAGAACGTCTGCTAAATGCCTGTGATGTGATGCAATGCAGTAAGCCACACCTTTAAATTGATCGTTTTGCAAGAGATATCGCAAACAACCAACGGAAACGCTACAATTCCGAATGTAAAACACATCCCAATTACCATGGCAACTAGAACTGTCCCCCTGTCAGAACACTGCCTGCAAAGGACACAGGGGCAAAAAAAGATTACAGTCTGCAGTTTTACCAACTGCTCAGGCAACTCTTAAAAGGGAGTGACCTTGCCATTATTCTCAAAACTAATCTGTGTTTGGACTCAAAGCCCCTGAAAGCTGTTCCTCTTCTGAAAGGTAGTCGCTTAAATATGCCCAATTAGCCTCTGATCTTAAAACTGCAATGCTGCAAATCAAAAGGTTTTCTTTTTTTTTGGTCTAGACCTTAGTCTGACTTTGTTTTATGAAGTTTCATCACACTTTAATTACTACAAAAGGAGCCTTCGTTGTGGGGAAGGGACCTAATGACAAATTAAGAATTCAAATGAACCTGTCGAAAATGTAAATGGTCTTTCCAACACGTCACACGACAAATTTATTCAATAAAAGTTTTTTCCTAAAAGGCTTCCAACAGTATACAGCATGCATGCACACTAATTCAAAGAGTACAGCTCAACAGCATGAATAATTGGACACAAACAGAGAGCTACAAACCTACATTACCCAGTGTCCTGATCAGAATAAGCATGGCCGCTCCTCTAGGAGGTCGTCTTACTGTTAAGGTCTGTTAAGGTTTAAACTTCACACAGACTGTCGCAATGATTCTCCAAATTTGGTAGCCAATTACTCCTGCTGTGCTTAGTTCAATCCCCTCCCTCGTAGTTCGCTGCCGTAGTCCTGTGACCGGCAGTGACAAAGGCGAAGCGCTGCCTCCTCCAAGACAGCACTCGCCGAGCTGTCGACTGTAATTCCGGTACCCCAGAACCACTCCTGTGCGCAGCTAACTGTGTCGGCTTCCCTCCCCCCTCTCTGGGGCGGACAGCCAATCGCCGCCCCGATGGCACTCCCAGCCAGAGCCGGCTCTGGCGCGACGGGGAATCGAACCCTGGTCGCCGTGGCCAGCGTCGGACATTGAGTCGGACATTGAAACCACTAGACCACGTGGGAGGCCCATACTGCACTTCTTTTAACAGCAAGGCCCTGTCAAGGCTTTCCGCTGAACACTTGCATAGTGATTTTATTTTTGTGAATGGAAAGTCGATCGGTGGAGTGCTTTTCAGCTGAAGTGGCACCAACCTTGACACAAAACTATTCATTACACGTGCACAAGTGTTCGCGACCAACGGCGGTTCTCACTTACAGGCATCTGTGAGCTACGCTTCCTTAGCAGGAGTCCGCTGACTGAAGTGGATCAAATGACATTACAGATTCTCCCCTAATGAGCACGTAGAACAGGTAATAAAACGGAAGGGCAGGGCTACTGAATTAATCATATTCCACATCTAACAATCCGGGAATGGATGGCTTTGTTGTTCATTAGGGAGCGACTGCTTCGTTGGCCCGGCCGCTCCTGGAATTGGATGTCAAGATGAAAAACAGCAAGCTGAAAGTGCTCCTGTACATGCGTCTGCCTTGTGAGAAGGAAGACAAAGGAAGAAAATCCAGACACAATTTGTCTACATTAACAGACGGCATCGGGGACTACTCAATTTCAGGCACACGCCATGATTCTGAGCCCTTGTGGGAGCGAAATAGGTTGGAGACAGGGAGGGGATTGTGGGAGACGTTAAGCGGTTGTTTGAAGTCGAGTGTTTTGTGACTCAAATTCTAGATAAGATTAGATTATTTTCTCCTTTAAAATCCACATTTCTTTGGCTTGAAAAACATTGTTATTGGATCTCTTTGCTGCACTGTGGTCTTGCTGGCAGGACAGACACATTATATATATATCTATATATTTACATTTACATTTTAGGCATTTAGCAGACGCTCTTATCCAGAGCGATTTACACAGTTTACATTTCTTTATATACGATCCATTTACACAGCTGGATATTTACTGAAGCAATTCAGGTTAAGTACCTTGCTCAAGGGTACAACAGCAGTGCCCCACCTGGGAATTGACCCTGCAACCTCTATATATGCACACATTTTATGTGGAAAATGGCTATTGTTTAGGATAGCTAAACCTTGACAACCCATTTTTTAAAGCTGAACATTTGTTGGTTGGAAGACTAATCCAGAAGCAGTGTGGGACATTTCAGTTCAGTCCTCCAACAGCAAAATTGATCTTAAAGTGACTGTCAGGGTTCCTACAGTGTCACAGGGAGGGAAATAAAAGCCTTAGAGAGCCCATACCACCACTAGTCCCATTTCAATGTGCTGTCCCCAAAAGTAGACATGTGAGTGTTTGACACAAAGTGGACTCGCCGAATCGATCAACGTCCACGTTTTCACATCGGCTATTCTCTCATGAGATGGCGTTTCGCTAACCTCCTGTTAGCCAAACAGACCTATAGGCCCGCATACGGCCACATACACATTTCCTTGGAGATCTGCAGTCATGGCAACTCAACACTTCAGCCACAATTTGTACTGCTAAATTTTCTCATTGAAAAAACCCTAAACCCATCTTGTTTTCTAAAAACAGGGCTGGTGTCTTGTAACTCATAAACAATGATATCACGAACATCACCATGATGAAATATTACCCATGAGCAAGAAACCTGCTGAAATAGATGTGCCTACTGTAACCAAGTGATACGAGCACAGGGGATACATTACCCCCCACAGCAAAACTAATAAAAATAAAAATGTATATCAAGCCCAATATAAGTAATAATAAAAAGTGACATTTAGGTTACCTCCGGATATGAGATTCACGATAGTAAGCAATTAACTGAATATGTCAACAGGCACTGGATCTTGTTAAAATAACAATGTTATTTATTTCCGTTAGGCCTGCTTCAGCTTGTGCAGATGGTATCGGACTCCCCAGTTATTTTGTGTGATTACAACGGGGTCAACGTAGCATCAGTACAATGAACGGTACAGTCTTTAGTTCATGTATCTAATCACACAGCTGCTGAATAGCCTTTTTTGTGGAGTCGGCGCGTGCCAATAACATTAAACTGAAAGAGAATACTTATCCCTTAACATATAAATATATATATATAGCTTTTCTGTAGTTAGTTGGCATGTCCGGCACACAGGCCGTTTCACTTCTGCAACGTTAGCAGACGGCATTTCTTTCAGCCAGAGGCGCAAGAGATAATTGGACACTCTTGTCTTCGCCATGGTGATGGTACCGAGCCATATTTCTTAGGGCCGAAATGGGCCGAAAGCCATGTGTGTGATTTGCACAGGAAACCACACGCTGAACAGGTATTTAAAAGTAGCCAACGGCGTAAAATCAATAGCCAGCCTAATTGCATATGACAAGACAAGGCTTAATGATGCAGTCCCTGGACTTACAGTGAACTTTTAACCAAGACCTACATTTTACATTTACATCTTTAGCAGATGCTCTTATTCAGAGCGATTTATTTCAATCATATTATTAAAACAATCATTTTGTCTCCATACCTCCAACACAGGGAAGGATAAATTTGTTTTAGACAGACATTGTGTGATTTGGCATCAAACAATTACATCTACACGAGCCAATGACCTTGTTTTGAGTATTAAAATGTGTAAACAGAAATATTGAGAAGTTTGGAATTTTTAACAATTGTTTAAAAAACTGGAGCTGACCTACAAACTAATTTACATTTAAGGTATTTAGCAGACGCTCTTATCCAGATGTGCATTAGTATGTTTGATTTTGGTATGATTTTTCAATCATGGTTATGGTGCAAGAGATCAGTGCAGTAATACAGCGATCCAGACGTTACAAGGTAGGAACAATCAGCAGCACGAGGTCAGTGCAGTAATACAGCATACCTGTAACTGCATACCTGCCTGTAACACTGGGAAGGAAAAGGCTTGTTTTGTTCTTTGTTTTTTTAAATGAGAAGGCAGGGATACATATACAAGAAGTGTTGAGCAAGTCGACAGTGGTGATGACAATGGCTAGATGTACAGAATTCAGTGGTACTGGTGTCTGAAAACTCAAAACCAAAAGGCTGTTTTCCATTTGTTTTGTTTTTTTATAGACTTGGCTCACCAGCTTAACAAGGAGTCACAGTCTATACCTGTGTGGTCAGAGTCAGACATGGTACCTGCAGCTAGTATCTCAATATAACAAGGTCAAGTGTGGGGGAAAAGGCACTGTCAACGTGGACATCTGCATCACTTTATAGCTAAGCTGGTGAGGAGTAATGGGAATCTTCATGTATGTCGGTGTGCACACAGTGACACTTCATGCTGAAACACGCTTTGTTTGTCCACATTACAAACAGGACGTGGACTAAGCACTGCAAGGGTAGCTAATGGCTTAATTTAACTTGACATTTTTCTCATTAATACAAAAACACAAAACACAGCACATTCTCAATGGCAGTGGACTGTGGCTTTGTTATTTTCCTACTTTAAGAGTAAGAATATAATCAATCTCGACAACAGAAATAACTGGCCTGCTGATTGGACAAGCTTATTTTCTTCCATGGAGACAGTGGTTAAGTGCCCGTGGAGTAGTTTTTAAAACAATTTAATTGCAAGTGAACTGATCTCGGATGTGCGTCAGCTTGCCCTTAATTGAAGCCAAAAACAAAATGATGAAACATTGACAAATGTAGGTCTATCTACTTGACTGAAGGCTGAATTCAAGGCTAAGATGGAGTAGCTAAAGTCTTGAACTGAGTTCAAGTCCTTTATCTCTGTAGCTGCGCTGACATCTTGACCAGGGCCTGTATGTACAAAGATTCTAAGAGTAGGAGTGCTGATCTAGGATCAGTTTAGCCTTTTAGCTCATAATGGATATGGTTGAGATATGGACAGGGGAAACCTGATCCTAGATCAGCACTCCTACTCTTAGAATCTTTGTACATACAGCTCCTGGTCTACACCTTTAGATGGTCCATCTACTTGACTGAAGTCTGAATTCAAGGCTAAGATAAAGTAACTAAAGTCTTGAACCGAGTTAAAGTTCTTTGTCTCTGCAGCTGCACTGATATCTTGACCTGGTCTACACCTTTATATGACACTTCAGGCAAAGAGGCAAAGAGCTCATCCAAAAAGACACAGGTAAACAGATTAGAATGGAAATGCAGACATGAAAGACCGAGGAGGAGGAGGAGAGATTAAACCGATCGAGGGATACGTACGGACTTGATCCGGAGCCGGCCCCCCTCAATCTCCAGCAGGCCATGGTTTCGAGAGACTCGTTTATCACTAACCTGCGAAAACAAACAAAAGCCAAGCTCAGGCAGGCCCACGTACACACACCTAGGGGCAAACCTGACACAATTACGAGATTTCATCAAATCAAATCAAATCAAATCACCCTAACAGTAACAAGTATCGATTGCATGTAAAGATAAACGATTCTGGTTAGAACGAGAGGACGCAGGCAATTTCCGCTTGCTGACCCAAGCAAAACAAAAGCGGCCAAACCAAGCATGATTTTGTTTTGCCAAAAATAAATTCAATCGGTAAATAAAAAATATATTAATTCCTGGAGTATTTGACCCAACCCACCACTCTGTACGTATACATTTATATACAGTTCTTGCCACATGCTGAGTTTATCAGCTTTGCTGGCGGTGGAAACATGGTAGAAACCTGGGCCCGTATGTACAAAGAGTCTAAGGCTGAACTGATCCTAGATCAGCACTCCTACTCTTAGAATCTTTGTGCATACGGCCCCAGGCCTGCTTTTGCAGGTGGAATTTAGGAGTACAGCTTAAAAGTGTTTCTTAGTTTTGTGTTCAACAGACTGACCTAAAAAAAAGGCCAATACCAGAGCTGCTTAGATTGTTCTGGACTAAGTGAGGTCAGTTAGCCCGGGGGTGCTAACTCCAGGCCTGGAGCGGCATCACTAATCACCACTGAGAAGCGCACCCCTCTTCTGATTGGTGCTAGCTTTCCTGTAGTGCGGAGCGGTCAGGAAATGTCGATATGTGGTAGCCGTTTATTCCTCACCCCAATGCCAGTTTGCATTTCCCTTGTTCACAGACACAAAATACAAACAGAAAGGAGTAGTCATACAACTGCACTGGTGCTGGGGGCAATTATTTCTGCTCATTATGAACCAAGTTGAGTGTCGCTCAGTAAAGTGAATACGACTGCAGGCCAAAGCCAGGTCTAGTTAACATGCTGACAGGCAGATGAATAACATCTTCTAGGACTGCTTGTTTTTAAATGGTATCAAATGCTTATTGTCTTTTTTTATTTATTTTTATTTTATAATTTACATTGTACAGCGTCCTTGGGTTCCTAGAAAGGCGCTTTAAATTAAACTTATTATCATTATTATTATGAATAAAAACCTAGCACTGGTTATACTGTTGAATACAACAATTTTTATGAATCTTTTGGTTTGACCTTTTTCAATGCCAACAGAGAACTCAGCATTAACTGAATTCAGCATCGATACATAACGTTTAAATCATAGAAATATATTTGTCCACAAGATATGCATAACAAGTAAAAGGATCCCCAATTCTGTAATACATAGATGTTTCGTGTTTCATAACTAATTGTAGTAACACACATGCAAAAAAAAACAACAAACATGCAACAAAAATGTTGTGAACCATTTACAGGCCTAATCACCCTATTTTACACGCATCTCCGTTCTGTGTCTTTTCAAAGCTCAATATTCCAGTGAAGACATCTGATCAAAATAAAACAGGAATCACAACTCCTAGAAGTTCTGTCTTCACGTCTGAGCTCGATTCCCACCCGAGCACCACAGTCAGTCACTTTCAGCAGGAAGTCCACAGGATGCTTAACGAGGCACCAACACTGGAGGGCAACAGACAGAGGCTATTTGTTCCCCATTCATCTTATGTAAATCCGAGCCCCGCTGGCTTCTGTTTTTGGCATCGGGGGACTTTTTCTACAGCAAGTCAATATTCCTCTAAATGTAGCCACCCGCTAATCCATAACCGCAAAGGCACAGACTCCATTACATACTAATATATCTGGGAGTTTTGCATCGGCATTCTTTTCGATCTTTCACCTGAGACTCCCTAGTCCTATTTCTTTATTCAATTCCGCATCCATCTACTGATGCAGAGGCCGCTTTGTGGAGTCCCCGCAGGGCATTTTTCAAATCGCATCATTTGAGGAACCTCAAGGATTCCGATTGGTCCCCTCCGAGCGTGGCGCCTCAAGCTTATTGGACGCCACGCCTGTGTTCAATAAGCTGAGAACGCCAATGGCACGCATTCGTGGGGATAAAGGGTTATTACCATGGTAACGTCTGCCCACGACCGCGTGACAGATTATATGGGAAATGGTCATATTTCATCGTGGTTTTAAGACTCAATTCATTCCTTTTAAGACCCAAGTCCCAGCTGGGGGTTTGTGGCTAGCAGACCCAGGATAATACGCATTTTAAATCATTTTAAAACTCTTTAGATGGTGGTAAAACCTGTGAACACTTCCCTTCAGATCACTGAGAAATTTCAAGGAAGCATGTTACTAATCAAAATACATTTATGTATATCCCAAAAATTATATGAAAGAAGAACTTTGTTCACAATACTGGTGAAAATAGATGTTTTAAATTGTCAGTAATTTACAGAATTTTGACTGGGTGTCTAAAGAGTTAGCATTTGACCTGGACCTGGTGGCTGCATCATCCAGAACATTGTAGTTGCAGGACATGTGCAGGTGGGAAAAACGGTTGCCGTTCTGTCATTGCCAGGCCAACCAACACTAGCTTCACGTTCAATTACTGTTCCAAACCCACTGCTACACTTGGGACTATAAATCGCACCTTGTATTCCTTGAGTCGACAGATTCAGAGAGCACTTTCCTCTCATTTCACACTTTTGAACTCACACCTCTGCTCACACTCCCTCAGGTGCCAATTACAGCAAAGATTGGATAAAAGCATCCTGAACACACAGCATCCCACATCCATACGGCAGCTTTTTTGCCCCCATTTTTCTCCCAATTTAGTAGCCAATTGTACCCTCTTCCTATGTCAACTACCCCCTCCCCCTCCCCCCTCCCCCCTCCCCTCCTCATACTACGAGCTCGCCGCCGCAGCCCTGGGACCGGCAGAGACAAAGGCGATGTCCGCGGCGGAACCTGCCAAGCCATCGACTGTAACTCTGGTACACACGGAGCCACTCTCATACGTGGCGAGCTTATGCCGGCTTCCCTGCCCCCTCCCCTGGGGCGGAGAGCCAATCGCTGCCCCCAAACAGGACTCCTGGCCAGAGCCAGGCTGGCGTGGCAGCTGAGACTTCACAGCTCAGGTCCGGGTTCAGTCCAGGCCTCATTACTCTGTGCCGTGTCCTTTAAGTACACACTGTTCCTTTCTTGCATACACAAAAGCACGGTGGTCGGCGTTCACTTAAAAATGATAAAGAACTGTTGTGCAATTAAAAGTAATGCGTTCATCTTTTTTTTTTATGTAGCTTTCGCTTAACTTTGTTGCTCAACGTGAAAGACGGTGTGCACTACGGCTGCGTGGAATTAGCACCTCTGTCCACAAGTCGAAAAACCGGGACGCCGGGCCTAATTACTAAACCCCGTCCTTTTGAGAAGCAGCCAGGCACAACGGAGCTCCAGGATCGGTGCATTTCTCCCTCACTCCATGGACACAAGCACAAAGGTCCCAGCCTTGCTCTGGCATTAGGAGAACAATGCACTAAATCCAGTAAGTGAAAAATAAAAATAAAAAGAGTAAATCCAGCTATAAATGCAATTCAAACATAAAAAGTTACACTTTTCAAAATGTGCTTCCGTTAGACGTCGTTAATGAGGACAGCGCCCTGAGGCTTGATCAAAAGAGAGCTACAGGTTGTGGACTGCCTGCTGCCAGCACATTCATTCCAGAGCAACAATTCCTCTGACATGAATGCAAGTATTTAATTGAGCCGTCACAGTTGCTTTTACAATATTTTAAAATAGAATTTGAAAATATGAATTCCATTGATGCTGCCTTTCATGCATCTCAGAGCCCAATTGAGGATTGAGGCAGTGGGCGCAGGGGGGGGAGGGGGTGTGACTCACCTCAGCCACTGCTAATGCATAGCCCCTTCATTGGTCTTCCTTTCCAAAAGGAACCATTTTCTCATTTTTTGCATATGGACAGAACCTATTAAGGCATCGATAAAATGACTATGGCTATATGCAGGCCTATAAATATGCTGAAAGAGCATTGTTAAGCAAACGCACTCCCTGCCTGCAGATGGGCTGTGAGTCTCAGGCTGATTCTCACTTCCGGTCTCAGGACTACGGCAGTGAGTTCCCATACAAGGGAGGGGATATTTGACATGAAAAAAAGTGAAAAAGTGAGGGTATAACTGGATACTAAATTGGGGAGAAAAAATGGGAATAAACATCAAAAATAGAAAATAAAAAATTTAATGAATTTTTTTTTTTTTAAAGAAAGAGAAGAATACAGCTGGGCTGAGGCAGCCTGTCATCTCCCCTTCCTCAAAAAAAGCTGCTCTTCCTCTAGCGTTAAACTGTCAGGACGCCGCACAGAAAGCTGAACGGCTGCGTCCCGCTGAGTGCAATTATAACGGCCATTAATATTAACATGGAAAAGAGGAAGCAGGAGCTGGCTGTCTGCTCATAGTGCGTATTAACAAAAAGGACAACCGCAAGAAGAATTCACTGTTTTAAATTGTGAAAGGAGTCATTAAAGGTATGATGAAAATAATTATTCATGAGTTTTTTTTTTTCCATTACATTGAATTCAGGCACTTTACTGGGCCTGGCATCAGTATGGACAGTTAGCAGTACACACTAGGCTTATTCAGTTGTTCTCGCAAACTACGCTAGATGATTTTTTTCTCTCTTAAATCTTCTCCCTAAAAACACAATAAATGTCTATCTTTTTTGGGCTTTAGTCTGAAATCACCGTGCAGGTGCATTGTAGTCTGTATATAATGGCAGTAGACTACCTGGGACACGCATTACCGTACATTTGGAAAATAGACAGGCTGAAAAACTATTACTGAAAT
Source organism: Aldrovandia affinis (assembly GCA_029706075.1). Classification (NCBI taxonomy): domain Eukaryota; kingdom Metazoa; phylum Chordata; class Actinopteri; order Notacanthiformes; family Halosauridae; genus Aldrovandia; species Aldrovandia affinis. Next base: position 1,485,895 of record JAINUG010000129.1, read on the forward strand.
GTTTATTTATGGAAAAACACCAAAGCTTCAGCACAAATAGTGCATTCAACAGGGTGTCCATAACACCTCTGGGGTAACTACAGATATCCATTGAATATATCAGCAGTTACCTATTTTTGTCCCCCAGTTTCCATTCAATGTGCAAAAATAAATAAACCTTATTCAGAATGACTGATTTAGAATATGTCAATATTCCAAATGTTGCAAATGCATAAAAGCCACTTATATCCTCGGTCGTGGCACTGACAAAAACATGAAGATAAAAAATGTAAAAAACAGATAAGATAGTATAGGCTAGGCCTTAAACCTTCAACGCGCGGTCGTCCATTCCAGAAGCCTGACCACAACTCCGTTAGGCTATCCCCTCAAACTGGAGGCCCTACAAATGACACAAATCAGCTTCACGCCGGATTATCAGAGAATCGCTGAAGGGAAGAACAGCAGCGTAGATGCGTGGGGCTGCAGAATCCTTCTTACACATCCCTTCTACCACATGACAGCCGTTAGCACAACACGGTCAGGCCTCTGATAGCCTCTTAATGGACCTCTCCGAGGCGTGGCAGGTTTGTGCTAACGCCAGGTCTATATCACAGTGGCTCGTAGATCTCACAGGAAGGCACTTCGGTTCTCCTGCTAAATTAATGTAATGTAATAAATACAATAATGTAATGGTTCTGTGTGGCTCAGTAGGTAGAGCATTGGCATTGGCATTGGCAATGCTTAGGTGGTGGGTTCGATTCCCATTGGGACCCAATATACTAAAAAATGTATGCGTTCACTACTATAAGTCACGTTGGATAAAAGCGTCAGCTAAACAGCATATATTACATTTTTATATTAATATAATGTAATGTCATGTGTGCAGTGTTTTCCGGGAAAAATTGCCACGCACAAGGAAAGCACACACAAGGAAAGGTATTTATATGACAAAGAGAGAGAGGCTGACCATCCAAGTTTGGGTTTCCCCTTATTCTATCATATTATAAACGTAGTCACTTTTTTAATGCGAGACAAAAAAAAATTTATATACAAATATTTCTTTTTTGTACTCAAACATTTCAGAACTGGCGCAGCTGATATGCAACTTAATTAACCAAAATAACCGTTTATGATCCAAGATTGCATTTGCGGTGAACTGTTGGTCCGTAAAGATGATTGATTTCCACGACTCCTGAGGGAAATTCAAAAGAACTAGGCTAAAGGTGAAAGCTACAGGTTTCTGAGTTTCTGTCATAGAAACAAACTTTAGAGAGAGTGACATCTGGAGGTTAAAAACTGCCATAACAAAAAGGGAAAATGTTGAAAAATGTATTAATGCCACAACAGTGTAGTTGACATCTCAAGGGGATAGGCTACATTACATACATATTATATACACAAAAATATGTATGATTTTAAAGTGTTATTCAATCAACCTGCTATGGCGGCTATGATGACCAGCAAAGTCTAAATGCCCGAACTTGCTTTTTATCATGTTCTCATATCCATATCCAGGCAACACATTTTGAGAACATTTTCAATGGAGGAATGGCAGGGGTAATTAACTATACAGTTGAGAATGTCACTTACAATTAGGGGAAATTCCAAGGATTCTGTATAGCCTCCAATAATAATAATAATAATAATAATAATAACAATATGTGCACCTGAGTGATGCACAGTGCTCATCACACATCAGCTGAGGTGGAGAGGCAGGGCTCAACACTAACATTTTACACTGGTGGCACAGTTGCCACTAAGTTTTTCTGTTAGTGGCAGTGGCACATAATTTGGTGGCACAACATTTTGGAGGTAAATGTACGTAAAAAAAAATTTTTAGGCGGTAATAAGGTGCAACAGCAATGAGATTTTATTCATACTAAACTCAGAAGTGCATATAGTTCAATAACAAATTAACATAAAATAAATAGATACATAAAACAACTTTATCAATCGCATGAATACTGAGGATTGCCTTCACTCTCTCGCTCTGTCTTTCTCCCTCTCCCTATCACTCTCTGTGGGAAAAAAAATAGCCTGGAGATCTACTTAAAAGTCCCCTGCCCTGTCCCCTTTACAGGAGATCCCCAGAAGCCCCATGGTCTGCAGATGGCCAACCCATATAATTTGGCCTTCTTGCCCTTTCTCCCTGGGTGAACCAGGTCTTCACACTTTCCATTGGCCATGATACGTGCATACACGATTTCGCATTCCTTTGTTGAGATGTCTGTGTCCCCGTCTATCATGAATGAGAGATATGGGACTGCTGCTATTTTCTCCGCGGTGCTCTTTTTCAGTGTGTCTGCAATAACTCCAATAAATAGCGCACAGGACTTGTCGTTGCTATACGTTGGGTTTACATTCAAACCATTCTTCTTTTGGAGCAGTATCTGTGACCTAAATTTAGTGAACGGCATTTCCTCCTTTGCAATGTTGTATGCGGTGTTGAACTTAACGATCATCTCTGCCTCTTGTTGTGATCGGGCCGCTGCTTCTGGCCGTTGGAGCGCTGCGGGGAGAGGGGCAGCAGCGCTCGCGATGCACCTGTCGCGGCACTGTATGTGCTTGTGGCTTTTGCCGTGGATAGCGAGGGGGTCGCGTTTAAAACGGGTTGCTGCAGACGCAAGTTTGCTACTGCCTGCAACAGTCGGCCCGCATTGTTTGCAGTACACACAGTACATATATTTTCCTGTTTTCTCGTACCTTAGCCATGTGAACTCTTTAAGCCACTCAGGGCGAAATCTCGAGTTAGGGCTACATCTTGGCTTTTTAGCGGAGGGTGGCTGCTCGGTTACCTCGGATTCCTGTTCTGCCGGCTGTGACTGCTCATCGGATTCTGAATCTATTTCTGCGTCTGGTCTAACCTCAGGTGGTGGTGGTGGGGCATTTTTCTTCACGAAAAACGTATTGATGCGCTTCATTATTCTTCATGGGCTATGGTTTTGTGATCGGCAATGATGACCTAGCTTGCTCTAACGTTGTGTCTGACTCTTGCTACTTTGCACGGGACTCGGGAAAACTTGAAAGAAATGCCGCCCGAACGGACGGGCTCCGCCCAGACCTCATGTAGCCTAAATAGTCGCCAAGACAACAGACATAAACACAACTTAACCGACATAACAAGATCAATGTGAGATAAAATAATCAAACAAAATCGTCCAACTGTTTGACCAAAATATTACTTTAGGATAAAAAAAATAAAAAATAAAAAATAAAAAAACATTCTAGTGGCAACATTGCCACTGGTTATTTTTTTTAGTGGCACTGGGCAGATTTTCAGTGGCAAATGCCACCAAATTGGTGGCAGTTTCGAGCCCTGAGAGGGATGGAATTATTGAGCCAGTTAAACTGGGGGGTGACCAGTTGGCAGGGTTGGGAATTTAACCAGGACGCCTGGGGAAGCCCCTACTCTTTGTGATAAGTGCCACGGGATCTTTAATGACCATGGACCTTGGTTTAACGTCTCACCCAAAAGACTGCATCTCCTACAGCACAGTGTCACCGTCACTTCAGTGGGGCACCGGGGTTTATTTGGTCCATAGGGAAGACTGTCTCCTTTCCAGTCTCATTGAGACCCGTGTTTACAATGAACCGAAGGGTAGGCCTAATGCAATGTCCAGCTCAGAGTGAACAACGCTCGGAATGGTTAGCTCACTTTTACCACTTAGATGAAATTGTTGGTCAGTATGTTTAAAATCACATTTTACATTTTTTAGGGATTTAGCAGACGCCCTTATCCAGAGCGACTTACACAGTTTACATTTCTTTAAATGCAATCCATTAATACAGCTGGATATGTTACTGAAGCAATTCAGGTTAAGTACCTTGCTCAAGGGTACAACAGCAGTGCCCCACCTGGGAATTGAACCTGCAACCTCTAAGTTACAAGCCCAGCTCCCTAACCATTACACTACACTGCCAGCCAGCTACAAAATAGTTTGAACGTTCCTTATCACTCCTCTCTGTAGACCCAAATAAAAGGTGCACTTATTAAACATTAATAAACTTTGAGGCGAAATAAATGCACTGACGAGTGAGCGCAACCTGTCCGGCCAAATGTTCATGGTAGCTCAGTACTTAATGCTGATCGTCTACTGATCATTGTGTCTCAAACTGAAATCACCCTTTAGTTAACTATCAAACATTAAATCACTGTATTGCTCAAAGAACTGTATTCATACCAGTAGCACATCTGGGCTGAATAACTAGGCCTAATCTGTGACTTGACATAGACCAGATAAATACTGGGGAGAAGTGGAAGTTATGTGATTATTTATCTTTGCGTGGTGGTTGTGACATCTTGTACAGTTACTGTACTGCAGAAACGGTGGACAAACACCAGAACAAGTTCTAGTCTGAGATCAGTGCGTCTGCAACAGGTCAATTCAAAATCCAAATGATCTGCTAAATGCCATATATGATATTATGGCACTCGTTCTTTGATTGTGCTTTACTGGAACAAAGTCCATAGCGAATGTGCTTTGCGTGACTTCCCCACTGGGGCCACATATACTGAAAATGCATGCATTCACTACTGTAAGTCGCTTTGGATAAAAGCGTCTGCTAAATGGCATATATATATTATATTACTTCAGGAGAGCCAACTTCCCCTGTTGCGTTTTAGCATTAGAAAACATCAGATCAAGCAATGCCATGACGTATAGATGTCATGTAGTTTTTCATGTTGCCTTGTGTCGCATAGTCTGACGTCAAGATGTCATGGTTTGTTTTTAAATCTCTAGGAAGTGAAAGCTACAGCTAACGTTAACTTAACGTTACTCACCCCAAGAAATGGACCTCTTCCAAGTTGTGTTTCACCCTGGGGCAGTGGTATCGAAGTGCCACCGTCCACAGGCTCCAGCTCAAAACCTGACATTCTAGTCTGTTTCGCAGGAATTCGAGTTAAATTATCGCTAAAACTTTGGTCAACTGTTATGCCTGTGCTCGCTAGCCAGCAGACTACCACGTAAGATGTCGTTACGTAGATAAAGTTATGCGCGGCTAGCGTTAGCTAGCCAAGTAACCCGACTTGCAGTAAAGCAAAATATCTGGCTAAGAAACTTTAGCTTGCTAACTAGATAAGTTAGCAAGCACCCTGTGCAATACGTGCACCATGCATATTAAATGCTAACTTAGCTAACCCTCAGGCGTTTGCCAGTTAAAACCAGCTGTTTAAGCAAGGTAATGTTAAGCTAATAGCCTAACATTTCATTAACAAACAGCTCATGGGATATTTTCACTGCACATAAACTGGCTACTGAAACGGCACGCTAGCTGGTTAAATAATTGTAAATGGTGTGAATGAACTTGCAAGCTGTAACTGATAACTCGTGTTACTATTGTTCTATTAGAATCTATTAATTACCTTTACTGTTGTTTTAATATATGCTATTAGCTAGCTATTTTTAGCTATATCCAATAGCTAGGAAGTGCCGATGCTGCACGCTTCTATTCAAACTATTTAATTTGCGTGCAGTTCAAAGCCAGCGCTGCGCAGTCCATACAATATGTATATTATATGGATGTGAACATTTGATCAGAAGTGTCAACTTTTAGCCTATCAATGTGTTGTATAGATCGGTGTATCTTCCGCATCGTCTGCGCTACGTGATGTCGGTGAATAAAAAATAAAAAAAGGGAACTGAAGCGAGCAAACTTCCGGTAAATGGTTGCGACGCATGCGCCCTGTCGTTATTGATTATGTTTTGAGGGTGTGACATTTAAACGCTTACGAAAAGCATTTCAAGTTTCAAGTTTCAAGTTTCAAGTTTCAAGTTTTTATTGATCACGTGCACATGCGTACATGGCAGTGAGATTTGTTGTTCCCATGGATCTCTCTTCACAACAACACAACAGTACACAATAGAATACAGTAATAAATTGTAAAAAAAGAAAAAAATTGTAAGATAGTAAAATAGTAAAATATAATATATACAATATACAAATAATAATATAATATAATATATATAATAATAATAATATGATATATATAATATAATAAGTAAGACAGATGTACAATATTGCACATCACTGGATGGCAGTATAAAGTGATGAGTGCTAAAGTGATAAGTGACACGGTGTGAGGAGGTAGGAGGGGGAGGGGACAGTTCAGTTCAGTTGTTGGTGTGGCTGGGCAGTGGTTAGGGGTCTCGGCTCAGCATGCGGATAGCTTGGGAGTAGAAGCTGTCCTTGAGGCGGTTGGTCTTCGCTGCTATGCTGACATAGCCAGGCTTCCTCTTGGACAGCTTCTTGATAAACAGGCCATGGCACATTTACGTGTGCATTGTAACAATTCGTTAAAAGCATTTTTCTGAGATTAAAGAAAACTATGCTGCAATTACTACAGGGAAAGCAGAAAGTGTATCATGTGTGCACATAGATATATATACGTGGTATGTGCAAGCCTCAGAGCTAACAGTATCTAGAAACCACTTCGCGGACACTACGCATGCGCTACACGGTTGCAGACACTACGCATGCGCCGCACGGTTGGGGCGTTGTTAGACGTCATGTCAACAAACATGTTTTTGAATCGGGACATTTAAACCGTCAGCTGTCAAGGAAGATAAGTGGAAACCACATTGAAGGGAGTGATTTTCAAGGTTTGTATTGCATATTTAGCCAACATGCCATTTCCATTTTGCTAGCTAGTTACATGAAAATTGCTGTAAGAGGTAACATTGTTTAGTCGAGCTGTATGTAAATGCCTGTATGTAATGAGCTATATAACTTCAGCTAACCTAACGTTAGTTGGCTCGAAGCAATATGGTTTTACTTTCAGGAACACCTACCGATCTATACAACACGTTTCCTAACATTAACATGAGCTCTCTCTACCTATTTAGCTTGCTAACTAACATGATGAAAGTAAGGATAGATAGATAGATAGCAATCCACGAAAAACAATCTGAATAGCAATGCTGTACTAGCAGGTGGTTTGGCATGTGGATCATGCATCCTTTGAAGTTGTCTGATATGTTGGTGGCCAGTTATAGCCTACTGTGTCCATTAGCATGGTTCATTTATTTCATTTATTTATATTGCGCCCCCCAACCAATAGTTACATCAGCCCGGGGCGCAGCCCGAGGAAGAGGAAAACAAAAGACAAGAACAATAGGAACATGCAAAGTACAAGCAGCCATCCAAACAAACAAAGAACATAAAGACATAAATGCATCTGTCACACAACCGTAAAAACTAACTCAGGGATTGTCTTTGGTGAAAAGGTGTGTTTTAAGCAGGGCCTTAAAAGTCTGTAGGGTGTTTGCAGACTTGATGTTTAAAGGGAGCTTATTCCACAGTTTCATTATTATCAATGGCACTTTACTTCAACACAATTAGCAATGACTCGCAATTAGAAAACACATGAACAGATTCTGTTAAATAAATAGCCAGCTGATGTTGATTACAGTGCAATGCCGAACAAAGTCTGCAAGAGAAAGCAGTGTCCCTGGTCAGTCTGAAAATCAAATACCGTTGTATTCACGTGCATGATTTTTAAAAAAAACAGAATGTACCCGTGTAAGTTGGTTTGTAGCCTGCTGTCTTTCCAGTGTTACAGGTATGATATGCAGACGCCTGCAATGATGTCTATTGCTGTTTACTGCACTGATCTTGTGCGCCAACTATGATTGTTCCTACCATGTATTAATGCACATATTGTAAGTCGCTCTGGATAAGAGCGTCTGCTAAATGCTTAAAATGTAAAAATGTAAAATGTTTCGATATTGACTCTGACGTCAGTGCTTGTTTGACAGAACGCCGCGGATCAAAAGTGCCGGAGACGCCACGCTATGCCGCATGTCTCAAAAAGGAACCCAAACACGCGCAATTACTTTGAAGGAAGCGCCACCGTGACCTCCAGCAGAGCAACATCTGGCCACAACTTTGCCGAGACACTGCCCACGGAAATGAGCGTGAACATTTTTAGCAAATTGGACATCGAAAGCCTGTGTTGCGCTGCGGTCACATGCAAACTGTGGAACGACATCATTGAAAAAAGCGACCATCTGTGGAGGGATCACTGTCTGACCGTGCGGGCTGTCTGTCAGAGAGAGGTCGATGGGGACCGAGGAGGCGGCTTGTCTTGGAAGGTCGATCACTTATGCTAAGATGTGTGCGCACCTGCTATATCACTCTCTGATCTTTGTTCTTCTGGCAACACAAGACAAGCAGTCTTTTTTCCTCACCTTTAATGATTCTCTCTGTCTCTCTCTCTCTCTCTCTCTCGCTCTCTCTTTTTTCTTTCTCTTTCTTTCTGTTTTGACTGTTTTATTTATATCTATCTTTCTCCCCAGGTCACCCTAGTGCGAAATTACCGAAAATGTTGTGTGAAGAGAAAGTGGCTAAGCGGAAGATACAGCGTCATTAACTCTGCGGAGGAAATTCCAGACAAGATCATGTGCCCCCTCGATGCTGAAACCTGGGGTGAAATTTTGGAAGCAGAGCTGGAGAGATAGTGTAAATATTGCGTTGGCGGTGAGGGGTGGAGTCGTAGGAATGTCCTGTTAAAAATTATTTAATTTATGTTCATTTAAAATCCTTTCTTTTAATTTTTAAAATATATTTTACACATTTAAATGGGATAATGCAATAGTGCCATTGAAAGCTTTTGTACGTTACAGTAATCGTCTTTCAAAAACTGGGAAGTTTTGTCTTTGGCAGTGATTAAAACGGATTAATCATGTACTTGTCTTTTGAGTCAGTTATTATGGCTAAAAAGTCCAGCCAGGAGTTGGACCGTACAAAACCGTACAAATTGTACGATTTTGCAACTATTCTGTATAATTACTTTTTTTACTTAACAGGAGGGGAAATAACCCATGTATTCTTACTTGAAGTAATCATTATGCCTGTTTTGGAAGCAACAAAATATAGGTAGTATTTTAGAATTTGATCTGCAAATTGTGTGTGCACTACTATAAACTGCCAGTAGGTGGTGGCAATGCAGAACAATATGGTTTGTTGCTCTGGATCCCTGAGTTTGAGTTTAGGGGGTGAATTGGTACCTTTAGCTGGCCTCAGTTAATGGGATATCCAAAGTCTGTCTTATTTCATCATTTCAAGATACCTGTGTATATGATTACAGATTAATATGAGTCAAACAGCTGATGCTGACTCAATGGAGACAGCTGAAGAAGTGAAGCCATTTTCTGTTCAAGAGCATCTTTGGAACACATCCCTTGTGAAAAAGGAGACATAGGTGTATATCTACCTCACCTTACCTGCTACTACAATTCCTTGGATTTAAACTTTGTGTGTGTATATTTCATCATGAAAATATAGACAAGACTAGCAACTCATGCAACATAATGATGCCACTGTTCAAACATATTCCTACAATTTATTATCATTTTAAAAAAATGCAACAACAACTGTACTTTTCCAGTGACTGTGGACAACAGCAATCTGATCAAGAAAGTACAGTTACAAAGTGTACGGTAGCCCACCCAAGAAAATACAAGCCTAACATGCTACATCTTTGAGAGCTGCTCTGTACCTCTGTGCGTTCTTGTTTAAATTCTGATGCTCTCACAATAAGTACTATTGCAAGTCACAAAAACAGTAGGAAGATAATAACTTTGTTCTCACATGTTTAAGAATTGCACAACATTTTGTGGAAGGGCAAGCTTATGTAGCTCTGCAGTAGACTAAATATTAGCACAGAATGGGGTTTTTTCCCAGTGCAACCAATTATCCCATTCCGTGTCAGCATAAATGGTTGGTCACTATAAACAAAATATTCTGTTGTATTTTTATATCATTATTGTTTATTTTATTTTTGACCTATTTTATAAAAGCCTGTGACTCTGGTTCTCTTACATTTTCTTTGCTTTGCTATACAATGGTCTTCAAAGGTGTACAATACATATTTCCATGATATTTTCAATGACATGTGAATGAGTAGGTAATATCAAACACCATTGATAATATGCACTATTATTGCACTATGCAATATTACTGTCCCAATATGGTAAATTAATATTTATGTTTTTATATTGTATCTTTGTCAAATGTATATTTTTTAAAAGGCGGCCGTGTCTTTAAACAAGAATGTTAACGTGTTGACATTTTTAGCAAGTGTTAGAAACACACATGAACTTCTGTAACCACACACCATCGGATCGTTCGATTCCGCAACGTCAAGGCGTGCAGCAGCCCCTCCTTAGGGTGGTGGAGCTGCCTGGTCATGTCTTCTGTCTGTTCTGATCCTCCAATCAATGGTGAGCGAGCTTCCAACGGCGGTCAGGATGGCAGAGTTGGATTATCAGACGCTACTGGAGACCCACCTGTTCAGACTGCATCTTGGCTCCCTTAACCTCTACCCTCTTTCTTGACCACCTTTCCAAATCATTTAGACCATTGGTTAGTTGGTCACTAGACCATTTAAACCATTGGTTAGCCCCTGTTTTACCACTTGATAAGTTAACAGAATACAGTTAACTCACACACTGAGAAAGATTAGCAAAACAGGCTGTATAAAATAAACAATACAGGTAAGGTGTGCTCAAAGAAATTTGAAAATTATATTATTTTATACTAATGTAATTGCTCAGAAGAACTTGTTTGTTTAACAAGTAATATAGATAGTTATTATAGTAATATAATAAATAAATATTACTTGTTAAACAAAATCTTTCTGTGAGCAGTTGTATTAGTATAACATATAATGTAATTTTCAATTTTTATGAGCATAAAATATAGCTCATTACCTGTATTGTTTATTTTATGCATCCTTTTTTGCTCATCTTTATCAAGGGTGTAAATGATTTTGGAGTTTTGTAAATCCCATTGTATGCATTTATATACTTCACTTGTAATGTGATTGATAGATTTGACAATGCTGTTACTATGGTAAGTGGTCTGCCATTTGTGAACAACATGCAGCCCTTTCGGTAAGCAGAATGGCAAATATTGTCAGGAAATAAACACTGCATGCCACTGTTTCCAGAAGTCAGGAAGTGCTAATTGTTTTATTTTGTAACAGGAAACAGACGAAACAAAGAGTTTTACCACCGTTGAACTCGAGTTCTCCTTTTTTAACAGCAGAGCAAATTTGAATACTTTATCTTGTTAATATTTAATAGAAAGTCATTAGACTAGTCATTAGAAAGTCATTATGACCATCCTGTGTCAGTACAGCAAGCAACTGAAAGTGTTAATACACTCACTTGGTCCAGGAAGTTGCCACATGCTGTGCTAGTTGTGCAGTAGAAGAAGCATAGCAGCCAAATGATTGGTGTATGAAACGTGAATAGGATTTTGAGGATATTATCTATAAATATTTCATTGTGTGAGCATTGGAAAAGGATAATATATGTTAAATAATATACCTACAGTGAAATATTGTGGTGGATCATTGATGTCATGGGGTTGTTTTGCATTTACTGGTCCTGGGGCTCTTGCTCCCCCCCTGCAAGGAACCTGAAACTTAGCCGCAAATGGATCTTTCAGCAAGACAATTATCCCGATCTCAGTCTCCAGACTTGAACACGATTGAAAATGTGTGAGTTTTATTGCACAAGCGCAGACCGAAGGATCTAAAAAGGATCTTGAAAGTTTCTGTAAGGAGGAATGGACAAATGCCCCTCACCCAATACGTTCAACAATCTCACAAAACACTATAGACATGTTAATGCAGATATATCTTAGTTGGATTTTATTAAAAATAATTAGGCGTGTGAATAATTGTGACATATTTTTAGGGAAAAAATATATTACTTAAATTCTCTGAGTAATTGTATTAGTATAAAATAATATAATTTTATTATTTGTTGAACATACAATATACGTAGGTTATTACCTGTGTTGTATACAGCTTTTTTGCTCATCTTTATCAAAGGTGTGAATACTTTTGGAGTTGTTCTGCCCTTATGACTATTTCCCTGTCTTGGACACAGCATGAATGGCTTCAATCCAGTCTTTGCGTTCATCTTCTGTTGACGCTTGTAGGAAATAGTGGATTTCATCCGATGTGATGATTTCAAACAGATTTCCACTCACATCATTCTTTTTGGCTGAAAAGATAAAGAAACAATTATCCACATAAAAAAACGTGAAAAAAACAATGCAAGAACACAATACTGTGGCATTCTACAGACTTTCTTGGGCGCCAAGAGTCATTCTATGGGAATGAAAGTATTTGAAGTATTTGTATTTGAAGTATTTGAATCGGTCATTTACAGTCATTGCCAGAGCGGCCTTCCGCCCCAGGGGAGGGGGGGGTAGTGGCATGTCGAGGAGCACGTAAATAGATGCGGGCGGTTCATTGGCGGCCTTGGGGTAGTGGCATGGAGAATTTTAGAAATACAGGGTACAATTGGCCACCAAATTGGAAAGAAAGAAATAACTAAATAAATAAAAAGATATGCGCACTAATAATAGCAAGATAAAGACGCTGGTAATGGTCAGGGATAGCACTGGGTGTGTTTTAAGGGAGGCAGATGAATGATACATATTTCCCAAACTAACCATCGGGCACATACTCCACAGCTGTTATGACTGAGCCACGCAGGTGGATGGAGCCCAGGGGCTCTTCCTCATCCTAGAAGGAAGAAATAATAATAATCATTGTCATTGTAATAGTAATGTTATGATGTAACATAACAATGTAATAGAGTTTTTCGCTTTGAGTGGGACCCTGGAAAGCGAAAGTGTGGTTTCAGAAGGTTCTAGAAAGAGTGGAGGTTTTCTGGCCCCACTATTTTCGTTTTGGACATGTTTCCTTCATTTGTTTGGTTGAGGTACCACTCATGGGACATTTTGTAGTTGTACTGAACACAACAAGGAAGACGCAAAGAAGCCACACTGGGCCTCGCCGGCCCTGAAGACCCTCGCCGTGGAAACAGCACAAAAGCGTTAGGTTGGGTGAGTCGCATAATCTATTTTGCATTTGGGATCAGGGCTGCCTCACCGCAAGCGCCTGCAGGGTTTTTTTGTTTTCCTTTTGTTTACATGCACACCCACCCAGACAGGTACACAATACCAGGATAGGCCCGCCTCTACCTTCAAAACAAGTAGAGCAGTTGAGTCATAACAATAGTAATAATATGGCTTTACTTTTCTGATTTATATAGCACTTTTCATGATCTCAAAGCGTTTTAGAGTGGAGATGTCGCACCCGGGAAGGACAGGAGGAAGCAATAAAGAACTGGTAGAGCATCTCAACCTGCCACTGATCACAATTTATGTCTACTCACAGAACATCACAGTGGGTTACAGAATATCTCATAGAGATATAACTCAATAACTCATCGGTGACATAAATACAGAATACAGCATAAGGACACTGGCTGAAGAAGTAGCGGTCAGTACCCAAGCTGCCAATAGTGATGTGCTCACCCAGAATTGACCTTGGACAAACCCTTATGATTCAAGCTGAAGAAATATGTACATGTCGTTTTATTTCCCCAATTTTAGAACCCACCCATGGGTATGGACATGAGTCAAGGCAAGGGCGTAACCACATATTAAATATTGGGGGGACGTAATGAGAGAGGGTGTTTTATATCTACAAATTACTGGGGAGGGGACAGATATGACTGTTTTTAATATTGGGGGGACGTGTCCCCCCGTACCCCACCCGCTCATTACGCCTATGAGTCAAAGGGTCTTAATTCCTAGTAAACATATTATTCAACAAGTGCATAAGTGCCTCCGGGAAGTGAGTCTGCTTGCTGCTTGCTACACGGGCGAGTTGCCTTCCCACGTCAAACCCCTCCCTTTCTGTTTCACACGTCCCCTTGACCAATCACTTCCTTTGTATGAACAGGAAGTCAAACTGCCCACAGTACTGACAGATGCAACACCAGATGTGCTGAACATTGCGGTGTGGTGCGCACAAGATCGACACCTTGCAGCCAGAGCCGGCACAGTAGGAGGAGTTTGTCGCTCGCAGATGAGAGAATGAAAAGTATTCTGGACCCGTGAGGAGCATACTGTACCTTGGTTGGGTCGTAGTAGTGCAGGTAAGCAGGATCATCCCTCAGGTTAAACTTGCGCACCTTCCAGTTTTTTCTTCTATGGCCCTACAAAGGTAAAACCAGAAGCAATGTCGATTATGAAAAATGAAATAATAATAATAATAATATACGCCATTTAGCAGACACTTTTATCCAAAGCGACTTACAGTAGTGAATGCATACATTTTCAGTATATGTGGCCCCAGTGGGGATTGAACCCACAACCTAAGCGTTGCCAACGCTGTGCTCTACCCACTGAGCCAAGAAATCTCCGTGATCCGTTTCACTTCCCCATTGTGCACAAGCTGGGAAATTCAAATCTTGCATTTGGGCTTCTATCTTTAGATCACAAAAAGACAACCTAACCTCATCTATTTTCAGTGCGGTACACTCCAAATCAAACTGAATCAAATTTCACAAAGTCACCGTAAATTGTAAATACCGTTGTCTTTGTTGGAGAGTTGTTTTTTTCCCATTTATTCAAGCAGTACATAAGTGTAATGTAGGTTGGTTGCAGGTTTGATTCCCAGGTGGGGGCACTGTCATTGTACCCTTGAGCAAGGTACTGCTAAGCCTAAAATATCCAGCTGTATAAATGGATTGTAAGTAAAAGTAAATTGTGTAAATTGCATGGATTACACAGCTGCTAAATGCCTGTGATCTCTCACACCTGTGGCCAAGTCTTGGTCACACACTGACCAATAACTCACAAGGAGGCTGCTGTATCGATACACTGTAGTGTGGATACGTGGGGATCAAGGCAGAAGTTGCCCCTAGGCAACTAATCCAGGACCAGTTTACCCTACCCAAATCCTAACCTCAGCCATTAGGAAGGGAAAAATGCTAAACTGACTTCAGAACGGGGTCACGAGAAACTTCCACCCATACTGGGAAATGGGCGGGGGCTCACCTGCTTCAGTAAATAGCCCTGCTTGACGATGATCCCCCTGAACTCCTCCTTCAGGATGCCGTCCTCGTCACTGGAGCTCCCCTCGCAGTAAAAGCCACTGTCTGCCTGAAAGACACCAAAAGCACGAACGCCACTGTGTTCACTGCGCGGCACTTTACCAGCCGTGCTCTCTTAAGTCTGTTGAAGGGTCTCTGGCCTGGGTCTTGTGATCATTCCACAATCTTTTTTTTGTTTTTATCATTTATAGTTTCACATTTTTTCCAGTTTTTCTCCCAATTTGATTGCCAATTATACTCTCTATTTATTCCAATTCGCCCTCCCCCACAAGTCCGCCACACATCCTTAACGAGCCATTGTTTACGAGGCCGGTAGATCCGCCTCCTCCGAGACGTAGCCCGACCACGGACGCCTTTCCTGCTCCTTGACGAACTCGTGCCAGCTCACCCTCCCCCCTCCCCCTGGGGGCGGACAGCCAAATGCTGCCCCCGACTGGAGCAAACGACCAGGGCCGGTCTGGTAGAGATGCGGGTTTTTGAACCGGGTCCCTGACAGGCAGCGCACACCACACCGGACCAGCCAAAGTGTGGTGCGTTAGACCTCTACGCTATCCGCCGCCCCCCTATCATTCCACATTTCTGACCTCTCTCTCAGCCCTAATGCTCAGTGTAACTGCCCTACCCCAGGGGAGGGGGGGGGTTCTTTGGAAATGGGAGGGCCCGGGCCTATCCATTGGTACCCCCCAACAGACGCTTGTGGTACTGCACCCACTTAAAGGATCCCTCATCCCAGTGTTGCCTTTTTTGTCACTTATCTGTGTCTCAATTAGACCAGCCTGATATAGAAGCTGTCATTTTCTGGCTGCCCACAGTTAATTTGAAACATGTGAACTCACAAAGTAGTAGATTGCCTCAGGCTGGTCCAGGAGGGTGGATTCGGTTCTGCCTTCGGCTGCCATCTTTGATGCACCCCCGGCTGGCTGGAGGAAGCCGTCATTTAGGAGCCCGGTGGCCAACATCAAGGCCTCCTGCCTGTTCCTGGCTCGCTCCGCGGACACCAGCCAATCTACCACCATAAAGCCTGACCCAGAGGTGAAGAGGTGTTCCATCAAATAAGGCCCACATCCTATAGGAAAGCCCAGAGCTACCAGCTCCATCTATTTCAGTCATTCTTGAGGCAATACAAATAACAACAACAATAACCTAATAGTTCTGTGAGGCTGAAACTCAAGAGATTCAATCCGCAACATGTTTTGTGATCAGACACAAGCATGTGCTATCTTTGACGTCTTTCAGTTTACAGTCTCTAATATTCCAAAAGCACTCATACCTGTGAAACATTGACTGAAGACTTTTTTATCCTTCTCCAGTGTCAGCTCCTGCAACCCCAAGTCTTTGTCTCTCATTGCGCCATACAGCTCGCTGAGGAAAGGGCACAGTGTAGACAAAATGGTGGCATCGGCACATAATCACCTCATTCATTTGTACCTGTCTATAGGGAAATTCAAAACAGGCCAAGGCCAAGTAATGAGGCAGAGCATGGCAGTTTTAGAAACAAGAGGGCTGGTGAGACATCATGCTATGTTTCCCCTGACCCAATGATGTGACATTTTAGCTATGGTTCTAACACTCCACTCTTGTGAAGACCTTTATCTTATTTCCTCTGGTTCAACCACTCCGCCACCATGAAGGCCAATGCCCTGTTTCCTATTCTCAATTTCAAGTGGCAAACCCTCAGCTCAACGTCTGATTGAATTAGTCAGGCTGGTTCTCTGTGGCTCTCACTGTGGTTCTCTATGGCTCAGTTGGTAGAGCACAGCGTTGGCAACGCTTAGGTTGTGGGTTCAATCCCCACTGGGGCCACAAAAATGTATGCATTTACTACTGTAAGTTGCTTTGGATAAAAGCATCTGCTAAATGGTGTATATTAGTTCAATGAAGGGTGATAGCTTTTCATTTCCGCTTCAGGATTTCTGAAGTACTTTTCCTTGGTTGGTTGTTAGAGCACTCATCTCCTAAAAGATTGTGATCAGTCATATTAAATTGTGTGTGGGGGGCAACAGCGCTCCTCCCTGCAATGTGGGCAGGTGTATCACCAAACACAATGCTTTCACGGCCAGATGTTATATTCACAAGGATATAAAAAACAACCTAATTTCCTATGGTTTTCCACTCTACCCTCATAGAGAGCCACACCTAATTCCCTGTGGTTCTACATCTCTAGCCTCCTACAGAACCACACTTCATTTCCTATGGTTCTAGCTCTAGCCGGGCGGCAGTGTTAGCATAATGGTTAGGGAACTGGGCTTGTAATGCAAAGATTGCAGGTTCGATCCCAGGTGGGGGCACTGCCGTTGTAGCCTTGAGCAAGGTACTTAACCTGGATTGCTTCAGTTAATATCCAGCTGTATCAATGGATTGTATGTAAAGAAATGTGAAACTGTGTAAGTCCCTCTGGATAAGAGCGTCTGCTAAATGCCTGTAATGTAATAATGTAATGTAGCCTCAAGCAGAGCCTTACCTCAGATTGACAGTTTCGGGTAATCGAATGGACCTCCGTGTGGACCTTCTGTTGAACTTCATGCCCATTTCCAGACAGGTGATGGCCCTCCTGATGTCCTTGACCCAGACTTCTCTCTCCTCCAGGTGGCTGGCTTGGAAGTAATGCGCCTGTTTACTTGCTGTGCCGACCTTAAAGACCAGCTGTAACACAAGAGGAGGGGGCAGAATTCAACACGTCCAACACCAGGACGATCGTCAGCTGTCAGTAGGTCTAATCTGATTGGCGGGGTCTTTACCATCTTCTTGCCGTAGTCTTGGCAGGGGCTGGTCAGGACGGCTCCTTTCAGCGGGATCATTCCCTTGGGACTGTTGTCGGTCTTCCTTTTGTAGAACTCCACCCCGTCGTCCGACAGCACCACCCACACCACCCTCCAGGAGTTTAGCAGGGCGCGCTGGGTATGCAGGAGCAGGACAGAAGGGCCAGAAGAAAGTTCCCTCGTTGGGTTATTTTTTGAGGTCTTTCACATACAGCACTTCAATTCTAGTGTGTCAGCTTGTGATGTTTCAATTCGGTTGGGGGAAAAGCAACGTGTAAGAAATGTGTTTGGTGTCACAATGACATCCGTTATTTGGCCTCGAAATACAGGTAACTGCCAACATGAAGGAAACACCGACGTAAATTGTCTCGATAGGGGGCTGGGCCACTATTGGAGGGATGTAACACCATTATTTGACAAGAGATTCCTTTCATCATTTGATGGTTTGATGACAGTGGTGGAAATGCTGTCTCGGGCGTCACTCCAGAATCTCCCATAAGTGTTCAATTGGATTGAGGTCTGGTGACTGAGATGGCCATGGCGTATGGTTTACATTGTTACATCATGCAGTGGCCACTCGTGCCCTGTGGATGGGGGAATTGTCATCCTGGAAGAGGTCACTCCCATCAGGAAATGCTTCACCATAGGATGAAGGTGATCACTCAGAGTGGCTTTGTATTTACCAGTGTTTACCTTGCCTTCTAAGGGGTTGAGTGGACCTAAACCATGCCAGGAAAATGCACCCCACACCATAACGGAACTGCCAGAACCCTTCATTTACTCAAGTGTTTCCACTACTTTGCCAGTTACCTGTACATGACAAAGTTGTTGTATTGAACTACAGACCTCTCAATGCAAATATGCCACAGAGAATCACACAATTCCTACAAGCAGTCAGCTCACTGATGGCCAATCACTTATTCTGAAGAAAAAGTGGACTGCCAATATAACTGCAGCCCGATCATGCTCTGTGCTGTTTTTGACGCCTATGGGTCAGCATGATGTCATGATCATGTTACAACCCCACACACCTACTGCTAAATGTTAGCAACAGGAACGTTAGGCTAGTTACAGTGTGCAATTACAAATATCCCTGTACCATTTTTGTGCACAATCCTTTACTGAGTTATTTTTACACAAATTTTAAAAGGCAGCTAAACTACACTTATGAACATTACATTACCAAATATTCAAGCAATTACCTATTGTTTTCTGGAACAAAAGTTTGTAGTTTGTACTGTAACAATGACAGCATTGGGGAAAAGTGGAGCCATTGGAGTTCATTCTGCAGCTGAGCGTGGATGCAAAATGACAGCGCGAGAATTCAGATGCCTCCTTGCTCACCTTGGTTTCGCATCACCTCCATTAATCACACTCTGAAGGCACACAGGCCCATTCCGTTCTGATAGTAGGCTACGTGCGATGGTGCATTAATGCAAAGAAAGAGGCAGTTCGTGAACCGCTAGTTCCTGCCTATTCATTTGGTCGCTTAACAGTGTCAAATACTGGAAATGGTGATATTACAGAGCAGGGGATAATACGCACAACTTCTGTTTTCAGTTCCTAAACTAAGATGTCAAGCATAATGAAGATTAATTCACATGTAGCGGCTGTGCTCTAGTACGTGAGCGTCCGCTACAGAATTTAACGTCGATGAGAGTGTGATTAGTTCCCAGAGTCCGAGACTTGAGTCTTTAGCTCAGCGGGCTAAATCGCTCTTTTGTCGCGTCGAGATCTTCGGTTTGAAACTCGCTGCGGGCAGAACCAACTCCGTTGCACACGTAGCTACATATTATTGGGTGTGGTATTGTAATACCACTACAATGTGTGACTGGGGACAGGCGCGCATATCACTCGACCACATAAATAAACTAGAACAAGAAAAGAGCATTAGCTTCCTGTTGACAGATATATAGCCTACAACCTGGCCATTAACAGCTATTTGGGGTTAGATAGTCCACGTGCAATTCTCTTCAATCGTTTCTTTGGTTCTGGTTCACGTTTATAATCTCCTCCGATTAATGCGAGTTTAAGAATTGAGCCTATTTTTCATCAACTAAATGGGGGTTTCGTCGTGTAACGCAAAAAAGATGCAATGAAAGGAGTAGGGGCAAGCTTTGGTGGGACAGTCATTGCTACCTTAACTAGAATCGCACTCTTTAAACAATATGGGAGAATACGATGCTTTTAGAACACAGCAACAATAACGCCACTACAATCTGCCGCCAGTTCCATTTTATGAATGAGTTACACACATAACAAGCTACTGAAATACACAACGAATCCAAAAAGACATGACCATCACGATAAGTGATTTAATACACATTAATAACAAATTAACCAGTGATTGCGCTTCCCTTCAGTTCAGCCTCTGCGAGCTGTCCTATGTGTATGCATTCGGTTGGGAAATACTTCTGTGTCTGGTCCCTCCCCAACACGCATCACATAGTAACTTAACCTGTCACCCTTAAATAAAGACAAAAACACAAACTTTCTCCTTTTCCCCTAGTAACTCCGTATGAGCTCCCAGCAGATAACCGTGTAAATAAGTTGTACTGTCTATGTAGCCTGTGTGATATGCTGTCCAACCCATTACTAAGGGGAATGCACTTGGTGTAAATCGCTCTGGATACGTTTGCTAAATGACGTGATTGTAATTTCCCATCTTACCTTTTTAACCAGATATCCCTCTCTGATCAACTTTGGCTCCATGCTTGCACCAGCGTAAGGAGTGACTCCGTGACAAACTCCGTCCTTTAACTGGATTGTGTCTCCGCTCACTGTGCGTCTAGTAGTTTGTGCCGCAGAAAGTTCCTCAATCGGAGATGTCAAAAGAGGAGGTGGGAGGCGATGAGCGGTTTTCTATTCCTGTATAACTAGCGCGAAGTAGCTCTACCCCCTGCGACAGCTTTACGAGCTTTCTGTCCGTCCTCTGAAAAGAACAGTAGATACAGTAAGGCTTAAAAATGTTCTTCACCTGTTGATATTTTTAAGTAGCTAGCTCCAGTCATGCGTTTTTGAAACGCGTATACATACCTTACACATTGCCTGGCGCCTCGCCCAAAATTGCAGCCATTAGGCAATAAGGTGTCAAAACAGATCCCGCAACACATAAAACACAAAACAAGATCAGAACACAAATGGGGAACACCTCTCATTTGGTGATCAATCACATCTGCTTTTTGGCTTCCTTGTGTTGTGGGTTTAAAACAAAACTGACTACATGCCTGGCATCACATTTGATTGACATTGGTTTATTATTTTATTGGTTTATACATACAGCCAGTCAATGACAAGGGAGAATTGCTATGTAGCCTATGTAGGAAATCCCATTTGGACCAAGACGGTGGTCATAGCGGGAGTATTTCAGACCGCAATCGGGTTTAGGCTAGTGACTTTGCAAACTAGTTAGGCTAGTGAGTTTGAAAGCACTGTGGGCATGTGAGACCCTCAACAGGCAGATCTCAGAGGGGAACCAGTCGGAGGTCGAGGTGGATGTGACACACTTTGTTGTAACTGGGGCAACAGTGTTAGGGAATCAGTGGGAGTGGAATTTAGCTGTGTAGCAAGCACATCAGGTGAGTTTGAGGCCTGACCCAGGGGAGGCCTGACCTAACGTTAACATTCAAGACGTTTTTGCTAAATAACAATAGATTTTGCCCTACGGTTTATTATTATTGTTTTTGTGTGGGAGCTGTCGATGTTGACATAGAACGCTGGCGCCCTCTGCCGTTGAAATTTGTATCCTGTTTAAACTATTGTCAAAAATGTAGGTTACAGTTCATAAAAATGTACAGTTACAGTCACCGTGCAGTACACGTATGTCTTTACTCATCACTCATCAATAATAACAATATTATCTTTCCATACCAGTTTGGTAAACACCGCACACACCGTACTCCAATGCAATAATTGAGTAAAACTAAGTAAATAATTGGTTTATATTATATTATCCTGACCTACATACGAGGAAATGCATTCCTACATGCATTACGAATTGATACATTTTCTTCTCATTTATTTTAACTACTAACGGTCGAGTCTCGATCGGGACACGCTCTTCTCCACCATAACTGCTCTTCATTGGATTATCGACTGGCTCGGCGTTTTTGCCTTTGTCAATAGCAATAGCCTACATCTTGCTAATTTAACCACATTATCACACGCTGTCGGAAAAACGTGAGTTTTACGTTCTCTTTTTGGGGGGTTCAGTCCCGGGTACTCAACTTCAGCACTTTGGACAGAGACGTGAAACTGTGACGCATTCGCGCAGAAACTCCGGTGGATTTGTGAGGTCGCTGTCGAAAAGTGTTCCTGCATTAAAGATGTGGACACCCCCAATTAGTAAACATGCCTAATCTAAACGGCTATTATATAACACAGGATGCGTACATCTATTTCACTGCAATTCATTGAAATTATATTAAATTGTCAATTTATTGCACATCTATTTGAGCAGGCTATGCTGCGTGTGTCTAAATCCGATGAGTGCATACGGGTATGAACATACGTCTAGGAATACAACGCGACATTTGTCAAATCGTAATCTACTTTTGAAGCTAACCAATCGTTTGCGAGACAAATGATGTTGTCTGTGGCATAATATTTCAGCCATTCGGGTGTTTGGCATTTTTGTCAGTCGCTCTTGTAGATTGTGACACACGAGCTTTAGAGGATTATCCCAGTATTCCTGTGGGATTGTGGGCAGGGAGGTGCAATTTTTGCCGTGACTTTGTCTGCGATGTGTTTTTACGGTTTTCTCTGGCGGGGCCACGTCACAACGTCCTTCCTCGTGTTAATATTTGAAATTGTTTGAACTCCTTCGTATTGCTGTCTTCAAAGCGGAGAAAACAGTCCACGGCGAGGCGTCATCTTTAATGAATAATGGGCGACGTTCCACAACTGATAAAAATCGGAATTTCTTTGAAAATCCAACCCAACAACGGTCCGGTGTTCTTCAAAGTGGATGGGTCGAGGTTCGGTCAGAACAGGACGATAAAATTGCTCACAGGATCAAAGTACAAAATTGAAGTAGTCGTCAAACCAGGGGCTGTTGAGGCCACGTAAGTACATACCATACAACAATCCACCGCGAACTGAAAAAAGAAAGAAAATACTGGCTCATAAATAAAACAACATTACCAGATATAAGCTTGTTGTTGTTGTTTATATTGCATTGTGCATTTCACCTCCATGGATTGCATTTAACGCATAATTGGAGTCATTGTTTATTGAAGTATTACCTTACTTGCCCTTACTCCCAGGCCCTTTGATGTGTCTGACCTCTATTTAATATCAAATTATGGCACAGAGCAAGTTAAATTGACCGATTCCTGTTGCCTACCTCTGTTTTACTAAGGTGTTAGATTAGGCGATCAATAGAAAGGCGTGCTGTAGACCGAGAGTAAAAGCTAAATACAATGCTTTGACCTTATCGTCTTCTACAGTTTCTCCAATGTACGGCCTACAAGGTATCTTCTGCGAAACGATATAAGCGCACACCGTTCAAAACATATGAATTTGGCAGGGTGTGTTATCTTGTGTGGTGGAGAATGTGCTCAGTTAAATGAGGGGGAGGGGGGTTGACAGACGGTGCTGCCAGATTGCTCCCTCCCACTGCTTCTCTGATCCAGCGTTGTGGATAAACCCTCAGCCATTTATATCAGGGGAGAACTATATTTATCACCGCCAGAATGACCTCTTTTACAATCTTAGAAAGCAACCAAACAGCAAATGTATCGCGGGCTGTGTGGACATTTTTTACATTTTAAGCATTTAGCAGACGCTCTTATCCAGAGCGACTCACAAGATGTGCATTAATACATGGTAAGAACAATCATAGTTAGCGCACAAGATCAGTGCAGTAAAACAGCGATAGACATCATTGCAGGCGTCTGCGTATCATACCTGTAACACTGGGAAAGAAAAGGTTAGTGTGGGTTATTATTTTTAATAAAAAATAAAAAAATCAAGTAGAACAAGTAAACAGTGGTGACGACAGATTGACTAGATGGACAGTGTTCAGTGGTAGTGGAGTCTGAAGAGGTGGGTTTTGAGCCTCTTGCGGAAGATTGGAAGTGATTCCGCAGTCCTGACCGATTGCGGGAGGTCGTTCCACCAGCGAGGACCAGGACAGAGAAGAGGCGAGACCGCGACGAGCGGCTGCCAGGCGCCCAGAGGGATGGGGCGGTCAGTTTGCCAGAGGAGGCGGAGCGGAGGAGTCTGGGCGGGGTGTAGGGTGGGCGGTTGGCATTTGGGTCTATTGGGATATTTTTATTATTGATAATAGAACAAGTTGTTGTGATGTCATGTTTTGATTATTGATTTAGCAATAGCATAGGCAAGGCCGACTGCACATGTGACCAATGTTTTGTTTTTAAATGTGATTCACAGCATGATGAGCATAGGGGGAGTGAACTTCCCTTTGGAGCAGCGGTCCAAGGACCCCCAGTCTGTGGTTTATAGTGGATTATTTGACACAGAGGGAGTCATGCACACCAAAAGCGGAGAGAGACAACCTGTTCAAGTCAATATCCAGGTAATACTAATATCATACTTTCTGCCAATACAATAAAATATGCAGATATGTTATGTTGATCATCCTTGAACAGAACATTGCATATAAATCCTGAATACAGATGAATTGGTTGTTGCGGAAGGTATATGGAGTCTATCTGTAGGCACTGGTGTTGTTGTTACCTTAGTTCTCTAAGTGTGTTGAATCATCCCACTAATTTCATTTCTTGCCATTATGAACTTTCAAGTCATCACTTCTGTTCTCTTACATTACATTACATTACATTACAGGCATTTAGCAGATGCTCTTATCCAGAGCGACTTACAGTTTACATTTCTTTACATACAATCCATTTATACAGCTGGATATTAACTGAAGTAATTCAGGTTAAGTACCTTGCTCAAGGGTACAACGGCAGTGTCCCACCTGGGGATTGAACCTGCAACCTTAACGTTACAAGCCCAGTTCCCTAACCATTATACCACACTGCCGCCTCTTCCCTCTTGGATCTTTAGAATCACTACAGGGGCTGGTGGATAGCATAGCGGTCTAATGCACCCGTATTTGGCTGGTTCTGTATGAGTGTGAGCTGCCTATCAGGGACACGGGCCGAAACCCATCTCTGCCAGACTGGCCCTGGCCATTAGCCCTGGCCGTTAGCCCCGATCGTTTGCGGCATTTGGCTGTCTGCTCCTGAGGATGGGGGGAGGTTGGTCAGCACAAACTCCCTGTGAAGCACGTAGGGGTGTCTCCAGAAAGGGGGTCGGTGAGTTCCGTCTCGAAGGAGGCGGATCATCGCCAGCCTCGGTGAGTAGCTTGCCCTGTAGAGACAGGCGGCGAGTTTGCGTGGCAGGGTTAATCGAAATAAATAGAGGGTATAATTGGCTTCCAAATTTGGCAAAAATCAGAAACCACATAATAATAAACACAGAATCACTACAGTCGGGTGAGCAATATCAGAAGACGCTTGCACTAAAAACTAGTTTTATTGTGGCGTGCCACGGGCAAAAGTGCAGTACAGGGGGCTATGTGGCGAGGAGATCTGCCAATGTTTCATCTGTTCTCAGTCCTTGCCCTCTCTATGTTAATGGCCAGAGATCATCCACACAAAGTGTGCTCACAGGACTGCCCGATGCCCCTCTATGCTCATTACATTACAGTACAGGAATTTAGCAGATGGTCTTATCCAGAGCGACTCACACAGTTTACATCTCTTTACCTACAATCCATTTGTGCAATTTTGACGAATAAATAAGTAATTCAGGTTAAGTACCTGGCTCACTGGTACATTAGTGCCCCCATCTGGGAATCAAACGAGCCTAATTAGTTTTACGAGCCGGTTCCCTAACCATTATACTACACTGACACTCTGTGATACCCTGACGATACAGTCAGCTTCATTCTTAGCATACTGTACATCAATATACCACCTTAAATTATGGACCACCCCACAAAAAGATCCCATTTACTATGGGAGATGAGCCACGATAGAATGGAGTTTGGAAATGAGACACTTCTCAATTTCTAAACGGACACTTTTCAAGATAACATGAAAACACATAAAGTTTAAGTTAAAGTATAAAATGTAACAAGTATTTTAAAAACATATTGGTCTGTTCTGATACACCTGGGCATGCACTTGAAGCATGGTATGTGTTACTGCATGCTCAGCAGTCAGATGTAGATTGATTGCTCCCTGATATTCTTCAAATTCACGTTCATGAATAATGTAAGTTTGAGCAGTAACTTTTGCAACATTAAATGAAGGTGTCTGTACATGTCTACTCCACTAAACATCAATGCATTTTACAGAATGTTTTAAGAGGATTTTACAAGCAATAATTCAGGTATGTATATTAAAGTTGAAGAAAAATGTGTATGTATTGCAATACAATTTTATTCATCCACCTTCCAAAACAACAAACACTTTCCCCAAGCTCGACAGAAAACACATCTTTCTAAGCCTAGTGCAAAGAGACTCTACATGTAACATGTACCCAGCAAACATTATCTTGATCAAACGCTGACCAAAATGCTGATGTTTAGGCTGGTTTTAGGGATAGAGTGGCAAACGTGAGAGAGTTGCATATTATATTTGTATCCACCTACCTTCATTTTATACGTACTACATGTGCATGCTGCATATTATGCCTGGGGAAGCACTGCTCTATTCAAATAGGGGAATAAGGAAATGCAAAACCAATGAAAAAGGGAAAGTATACATTCAGTAAGGGTGTACATACTGTATAATAGTCTCATGTTGAGGAAAGGGAGTCATGGATTGAGTGAGCCACTAGGGGGAGCTTTTCTTATAATTTACTGTACATGCAAAATAATCATTGAGAATCGTAGGCTGCTAAATTAATTAATTCTTCATCCGTCTATCAATCAATCAATCAATGCTAGTTTTTGTTGAACACAATTTAAAAGCAAGTTGTCAAACCGTAGCAAGTTTTCAGGCCGTAGTTTAAGAACAACACAACTCAAGTAGGGTATAGGGTCGGGGTTACTCAAATCACGGTCCTCGTGGGCCGAGCACTGATATTTTTACACACTCCCTTTACCTGGGAGTCAGGTGTGAAGACACTTTGGCCAATCAATTGCAGTAATTGTTCAATTAACTACACGAGAGAAAGGAAAACCAGGACCGAATTTGGATTCGTAGGCCAGATTTGATTAACCCTGGTATAGGGTATAGTATGGTTATGTCTGTCTCTTTGGAATTAATGTTTTACATGAAATATAACTGCCCTAAGGAGAGATGGAATGGTGGTGGGCCAATAAAATGAAAACGAATGAACACAAACAAAAAAAAAGACAGCATGTTAAAGTAGATATTATGACTTATATCACAATGATTTTCCCAATCCTATGTCTGAGTCTTTATGTAGAATTAGCCTACAGTTTAATGCACATCAACCTACTGTAACTTTCTGCCTGGAGAGGAGGACTACAACTCGTTTCTGTCTCTTTTTTTGTGCCAGTTCACCGAAGCCGGCCTCTTCGAGACGGTGTGGCAGGTGAAGTATTACAACTACCACAAGAGGGACCACTGCCAGTGGGGGAACAGCTTCGGCAGCATCGAGTACGAGTGCAAACCCAACGAGACCCGCAGCCTGATGTGGATCAACAAGGAGATGTTTGTCTGAGGATCTGCCACCATGCAAATCACCATTTAACCCGACATAACCGAAACTAGTCACCGTCCTTATCAAGTGACTCTCCGGTATCTGCCAGATCTAAGCCTTTACCACAGGCGTGCATATCAAAACTATCGTTTCCAGTCCTTCTTAGAGTTTAGTTCTCATTACTTAGTCTTCTCAGTCAGCCTTCATGCTGGCCAATGGTATAACGGAGTGGTGTGAGGTATTGTGTGAGTGCACACTGTGATTAATTTATGCCATATTTTAGTAAGTATTTGTTTTTTTTTTGGATGTTGTGTATGGTAGTTTATGTTTTCTACCTCTGAATAGTGCAAGCAAGATGAGATTCTTGAAATTGCTTTGTTGTTTTTAGCTTTTGTCAGTTTTTTTGAATTAAATATAGATAAAGGCTAAGTATGTTTACAAGGAGGTTTTGCAATTTTGTTCATTTGAAGCCATAATAATGTTTGTTTTCAAATGTTTGGTTTTGTTAAATTACCTATTTTAAAAATGAAAAAGTATGTCCTTTTGGACACAAAATGATATGCAAGTACCAGTGGGGGGAAAAGAATAAGAAAAAAATGGGGGAATAAATTGAGAATTAAAATAATTTGTTTGTTATTATGTCTATAATTTCTTAGGATTTTTTAGAAAGTACATGCAAAATCATTTCAAGGTCTAAAACAAAAGAATAACACAATAAACATACATACTCCAAAAAGTCTTAGCATAAGGTACCGAGTCGAAGTGGCACATAAGACTACAAAGAATGAGACACACACTTACTAGATGCTCCAAAGAATAGTGTAATGGTTTTATTTAACCATGCAGGTTGGTTAACGTTTTGAACTTTAGGTCTTCGCCTAAAACCATTACACTACTTTGCGGAGCGTCAAGTAAGTGTGCAAGTCTCATTCTTTCTAGTCTAAAACAGAAGAATACAATCATTGCTACTCCGACTCATTTTCATCCAAAGAAACAATGTAAAACCTGGCAGCACATGGTCATTTCAGTAAGAAGGGTATGCAGTGTGCTCTTTTGTGTAGTAACGCCTTTTCACGTTTTCTACTTAAAAAGCAGCTAGTAGGCTAGACCTCATCTGCCTGCAGGGCTGCCAGAGATTTTGCCTAAAGTTAGATTTGAACAGCTTCCACATCCCCATCATCTCATAGAGAAACTCCTGTCTAAATGGGGCTATCGCTGCCTATGCTCGTATTTTTTAAAAATATCTTCCTGGCCTCATTTCCTGTTACTCCGCTAGATTTTTTGGAAATGTAACCATATTAAAAATGGCTTCTCTCGTTAGTTTTGGATTCACCTCAAGAAAACGTTCATTTTTTAAAACGTTTTGTTTATCATTGCGCGTTGCTAAACTTAATGTGACAACACACAATCCCCCTGATGTGGATGTTGTCAGCTAGCATAGCATGCAAAAACAGACCAATTATTTTCTCTCCTTCACACATCACGCTATGTATAGAATAGGATGTTTCTATAAATGTATCTTGTGTGCTGTATCATAAAGACTGGATGCCCCACTTTTATTTTGGACTGTTCCAGTTTGGCACAGTAGTTATAATGATGACACATAATTTATACAGCAGATGAATGCCAGCCGAAGAACCACGGAGCGAATGCACCACAAGCAGTTGCCGAGCCCAACTGAAAGAATTGAGCTAGTCATACTTCATGTATACATACATCTCTATAAAGGAAAACTCTCTTATATTTTATTTTTCAGAATGAAAAGCCCCAGCCTCAAACATACCGATGGCATGACAGCGTTTCTCTCTTAATAAGCAGGGCATATTGTTCATCCTTTCTGTGTTGTTTCAACTACATTTTCACCCAGGCTTGAAATTCAGGAGGCTAATTCTCCTCTCCGACAAATGATGCAGTGCATCACTCACAATCTTTTCAACAATCAACGTCGGGATATCAGCATGTCAGTCATGAACGATAAATTATTAAAATTGATAAAATATTTACTCAATATGAAAGATCTGTAAATTTCCTAGGCCATACGTGCATAAACAGAGCGATACATGTATTTTAGTGTCCAATAGCTATACCGACACAGAAGCCCTCTTTGACCAAAGAAAACCTAATTCCATATTTGGCAGTGGCTGTGAATTATATGCAGTGTTAATGCTGGAAACGTTATTTTAGACATTTAGACAGATTTTTATCTACATATATGTTCATTCGTTTTTAACTATTTAGGCAATGTCATAATAGTGTATTTTAGAATAGAATAGCTACATAATAGCGATAGGTGTTTATAGGCTATATAAACAGACATATTAATATATATTAACATCTCGCTCTACGTTTCCGGTTTACTAAGACAATTTTGCACCCATTCACCAACCACAATATTTGTGACAGTTGTCACTCTCCATGCATCCTAAACAATATCAATTTGGGAAAATCAAGTTATAGTCCGATGCCATCTTCAAACACTTTACTTATCCTCTCTCTATAACATGCGATTAAATGGCCGTTCCCTCGTTACAATGCCAGTGCATATTGCATTATGTTTACACATGCCTTCGTTAGCGTTAGTCTTCTTGGAATGGAGATATCGAATGCATCGCATCGCATCTGCATCGCATCCGATTAGGACGCGATCTTACGGGTGTCTAGCCTACTGCTTGTGCTCCCTCCGAACTTCATCTGAGATAACACTTCGGCAACGT
The DNA here is from genome assembly GCA_029706075.1 of Aldrovandia affinis. Lineage (NCBI taxonomy): Eukaryota > Metazoa > Chordata > Actinopteri > Notacanthiformes > Halosauridae > Aldrovandia > Aldrovandia affinis. Next base: position 1,515,919 of record JAINUG010000129.1, read on the forward strand.
CGAAGAGTCATTAGTCATCGTGATACGTTGCAAAGCTGACAGGCGACCATCAAGCTACAGTGAGCGTATGCAAATCGCACGGAGTGTAGGCTACTCGCTGCATTCATCGGTATGCATGCATGAGGTCTAAAATGTTTTTTTTGTTTTTTTTAAAGAGAGAAGTTCCCGGATGTACTGTACTGTTGCACCTCCCCCCTCCACCCCTTTCAACCTCCCGCTACACCAACACAACCTCCTCCACTTCTCCTCCCCTCCCTACGGGTCCGCCGGAGCCACTGCAGTGAATCCGTCATCAGTCGAAAAGAGCGAAACCAACGCGACTCCAAATATCACGACTAACAATCTGCCTGCAAAAACAAAGAACCCCCACCACCCCACAGCACTGCATTGATTGCACGTCGTTTCGCACCCCGATTTCATTAGTGCTACATCAGCCGGAGAAGACACCCGACCGACAGAATGGTAAGCAACACTATTGTTTTAGTCGGCTACAGTATGCTCGAGATCCGCCTGTGTTTCGTGTGATGTGTACACAACCCCGCACTATGCGCATTCACAGCAAGCCAGGCTGCTCCGCCAATTCGCTACACCTCGCAATGTCTGAGTTGTGTCGACAAAATGAAACCACGCAACCGTTGGCGAGAACTGAGAATATGTTTCCCCGATCGTAGCTATATTATGACTGCATCGATCCGGTAAATAAGCATGCTAGCGTGGCCCAGTTAGTGTACTCTTCCCGGTCGCTGGCTTGCAAACGTATTCGTATTCCTTCTTACGTATCATGAAAAACACTTCGACAGTACACTGCACTAATATATCTCAGCCAGCTTGCTAACTGGATACTAAATGGCGCTAGCTGTAACAACTGAAACATCACTAACGAGCCACACTGTGGCAACATTAGTAGGTGGGGAAGCCAGTTTGTTTTGCGACTGAATTTAATTGAGCTGTTCAAACTCAAAATCGATTCAATTCTGCGTCCCGGGTCGTGACAGCAGCATTTAGCTGGCTAACACGTTTTAAGAAGCAGCGTTTGGAAAATAGGAAATCAGTTCAGCGTATTTCTCAAGACGTACCACCATTAGAAAATAAGAACTCCAATGTTTACGTGGCCACACATAATTACGTTTTACGGCGGCGAAATGTAAAACGTGATACTACCTCCGCGATACTAACGTTAATTACTAGTATAGCCCACCTCGCCCAAAAAACGTGGACGAGGTTGATCTTTAGTTTCGTAAGGGCTATGAATGTTCGTACCACCGCTTGTGCTCTTAAATTGAAGGAGAACGAATCGAGTATCACACTGTAGCACATGTCGTTGAAGCAGTATTGACGGGGCTCCTCTTAAATCAAGTGAATTATTTTTGTATTAACTATATTTTTGTCGGCAGTAACGTTACTAACGATCGGGCTACGCGCGCCTGTCATTATTTTCAGTCTACCGTCATCGGGTTGTCGCCCACAATTTTTCTTATGGTTCATTTCTTATCCCCTATAATGGCCGTATGTAAATAATATATATATATATATATATATGTCCGCGTTGAGGTGAGATAATGAGCTGAAACGAATACAATTGCTATGCTATTTGGGCCTGTGAATGTTGACAGTTTAAAGCTGCAGTGGTCGGTAGCACTTGCCTTTTTGAGGGGGTGGTACGTGACAGATTCTCATGGTTTGAAAGCAGTTTGGGAATAAGGCTGCGAAATGGACGGATGTTGGCTAACTAGCCTATATTACGCTTGTAAATAATAAAAAAGGCGCCTCCAGCCTCCCTCCCCTCACACACACACGAAAAGCACTTCCTTTTTCAGCAACCATTCTCGCTGTTCTTCTCGCGGGGGTTTGATATTCAAACCCCCTCCCCCTCAACGATACGGTTAAATTATTTCAGTGTAGGACCGGTTAGCTCACATAAATAAACGTATCCATAGTTCCTTGTGATCCACCATATAGCTAAGCTGTCATTCTATCCTTCCCCGTCCCTCCCAGAATGCTCCACTGAAATCTTCTCTTGAAACCCAGCGGCCAACCCCCCTCCTCCCTCCTCCCTCCTCCCTCCTCCCTCCCCTCCCCTTCCCTCCACTCCACTCCACTCCTTTTTCTGCTTGGTAGCTGGCCAGCTGCTGTTACAGGGTAGCTCTTGTGTCATAAATAGAAGATAACCATTTTGGAGATATTGTTGTTTTGATGCATGCATAGTAAACAATCCAAAACAAATGTGAGAGGGTTAGGGAGGGGCAGGGGGGGTGGTATTGTTTGTTCCTTTTCATGGAGTGGGAATTGAGGAATATGCCCTACAGTGGCCTAATAAGATCTGTGGTGGTGAAGTAGGCCAAACGAGCTGAGTGTGAGGCCTTTGCTGCTCTCTGTGGTGGTGTACTTCTTGGGCAGTGGTTTCCATTATCCTCACTGCACCACCTCGCAAGAAATGAGCTCATCTGTGTGCACCAAGGGGGCACAGACATATCGGTGTTAATTTGAGCAGGGTGCTGTGGATGGCAATGCAGTTCGTATCCTGAAATACCCATGCAAACATTTTCAACACAGTCAGGAAGAACAAACTCCCAAGCATCATCACCCCCCCCCCCTAACCCTCTCACATTTGTTTTGGAATAGGCACAGTGGTTTATTGTATTATTGGTTTGTTGTTTTACCATTTTCTTTGCGAAAATAGGTCTGTCAGTGTAGTGTTGTGTTGTCTAATAGTGCTGTTGGTGTGTGAAGTTTGAGTGGTCTCGGTCTCGCTTAGCTTGGCCCCGGAGTAACACACCCATTTTGCCTCTGTCTAATCCTGAGCCACTGGTTTTGTGCTGGTGTTTGTTTCTCATTTGAAGAGCACCGGAGTGGCTGTTTCCTGCAGTGCGCTCCCCGGGGAGACCTGCAGCCGTTGCGGAACGGAGGGGTTCGAGGGGAGTGGGCGGGTGGGGGATTTACATACCCACTTATGTGAAACAGAAGTATTGATTATTTCATGCAGCTGCGAAAAATAGATTTATTTGAAGACGCATGCAGACACGGGCTATGTGGGCTTGCTTGATATGATATCCCTGAGCGCCTTGTCGTGACTGGGGGGCTGCCGGGGCTGCCCCAGAGATGGTGGTGTCTCTCACTCGTACACCCACTGACTCACTTTCTGGCTGTGCCCCAGGCCATTATTTAATGTTCCCTTCTTAATTTCATTTGGCACTCACCCTTGTTTTTGCAGCAGGAAGTAATATCAATGCCGATCTGAGGGCAGACCCAATCCATAAGGCAGTGAGGGAGGCTTCATCGCCCCTACGTGCAGCACTCTCCCTCCCCTAGATCCAGGCTGTGTTCAAAACCGCTCCCTATTCCCTATATGGTGCACTATATAGTGTGTACGCCATTTTGTAGTGTTGTTCGAATTCTCAACTGTTAATTTCATTCACTATGTAGTGAATGATAAAATACCCACAATTCACAGCGATTTGTAGTGAACAGCGAATGTACCCTACAATTTCTCCCGTATACCACAATGCAGTGCGGTCGTGTCTTAGTTGGCTCACGACTTCCATAACGGTAGCTATTGGTGGCTAAAGCGGTGGCTAGCAGACAGCACCACAGTTGACAAAACCACACTTGCACATCATTAGAATTTCAACAATTTATTTGGGATTTAACATTCAAAACTGAACATGCAAACCCGCTACCATTCAACCTGCTGCCATGAGTGCTCGGTTTGTTTATGTGATACTGGGTGCATCCGCTTGCGTCACCTGAATATCCGGCACATTTTTTTTGACGCAAATGACGTTCAGTTGTAGTGTCTGAAAACAGTTTAATCGTTCACTACATGGAACACTACATAGGGAACACTATATAGGGAATAGTGAACGAGTGAACGGTTTCGAACACAGCCCAAGTGTGCAGTTCAGTGCACTGCTTTGGAAGGGGCCTTGGTTACGGTATCCCAGGAGCCTTTTCGAATTAGGGCCTTTTTGAGAATGTCCATTGTATACAATGAACTGGGAGCGTACAATAGATTAGCTATGGTACAAATCCAGATAGGTTATTTTGCAGTTTTAAATACTGTAACACGGAGATATTCCATATTAAACCGTATGTACAAAACATTTATCGACGCAAGCTGACTTTGACCAAAATAAAATATGTTGCCGCTTCGCGTCCATCTCCTGTTTGTGTAGGTCGATGCAAGGGCTACCCGGGTGGCTACTTGATAAAGAAAGCAAACTTTCCTAAAAAAACAAAAACTAGTTTAGCTGCAAATTCAGATTATCCAGATTCTAAAGGTTGACGTGTGCGCTAATTAGCTAGCTAGCTGGCTACCGAGGGAACAAACGGCGCTTACTGCCTGGACGTTTTGGGACTTTCCAAAAGCTACAGCAAAAAGTAGCAAGTTGCGTAGTTGTACATTCTGTCCCTTGCTAGTTAGATAGAGGATCCGCTTTGTGCCGTCGCCTGTGCAGAATCAATTATCTCAATAAGGCAGCGCCTTTCCCACGCACACAGCTGCTTGTTTTTTTTTGGATCAATGCTGCACAGATTCTCATCTTTATATCATCTGGACGGCTCGAGTACTATCCGCCGCGTGCGGACAGTCGGCTCAGCGAATGGTGTTCCGAGCCGTCCGGCTGGCACAAAGATAAGACGCGCAGCATCGATCCACAAAGCGAGCACGCGAGCGAGCAGCAGCAGCGTGCGTGGTAAAGTGTGCACGCCGCCTTGTTAAGATTGTAGAGTAAATGTAGGCCTACGTAGTTGGCCGGTGCCAGTCCCAAACCGAAATCCAGTCCAATCCAAATACGGACTCGGTCATGTCAGCAGAACGCCATGCCAGCTGCCTCCTCAAACCAGGTGTGGAGTTAGCAGAGGTGCAGCCTCTCGCTATTTAGGACACGGCCACTGAGCAAGTGACCTTGCTTTTGGCGTCTTTTTTTCGATCGCGGTGCCTTTGTTCTTCCATTTGGAGGGCAAAAATGCCAAAAGAGTAGTGGCGCCGTGGAACGGTGTTTGTTCCGGTCGTTCATTTTTGAGTGAATACTTTGATTATCGCATGTAACTGCCCTTACTGCTGTCTTTTTACTCTACCATTAGATATGTGCACTTTCATGAACATGTTTTTGAGTTAATATTGTGTATAGCCTGTTAGCTTGTGCCAGCTAGATGTCACATTATTTATTTGCTTAGTAATCGCCCCCATCCAGAGCCTGGCCTCGCTCTCGTAATGTCCATACAGGTAACTGCTAAAATAGTGGAAACACTTGAGTAAATGAAGGGTTCTGGCAGCTCTGTTATGGTGCGGGTGCATTTTCATGGCGTGGTTTAGGTCCGCTCAGCCCCTTATAGGGCAAGGTAAACATCAATAAATACAAAGCCATTCCTGAGTGATCACCTTCATCCTACGGTGAAGCATTTCTGTCCTGATGGGAGTGGTCTCTTCCAGGATGACAATGCCCCATCCACAGGGCACAAGTGGTCACTGAATGGTTTGATGAGCCTGAAAACAATGTAAGCCATATGCCATGGCCATCTCAGTCACCAGATCCCAACCCAATTGAACACTTATGAACACTTATGGGTGATTCTGGAGCGGTGCCTGAGACAGCGTTTTCCACCACCATCAACAAAACACCAAATGATGGAATTTCTAGTGTAGGAATGGTGTTGAATCCCTCCAGTGGAGTTCCAGATGCTTGTAGAATCTATGCCCAGGCGCTTTGAAGCTGTTCTGGCAGCTCGTAGTGGCCCAATGCCCTATTAAGACACTTTATGCTGGTGTTTGCTTTATTTTGGCAGTTACCTGTATCATCCATTTATATAGCTGTAATTTTACTGCAGCGATTCAGCTTGAGTAGCTGCTTTATTAAAGGGCACAGCAGTAAGAGAGTCAAATCCGCACCCTTTTGAGTTATAAGCCCAGCTCCTTAACCTTGCTGCCCACGTCTTCATGGACTCAGCTTACATCACATTGATTATCCCATTTTTAATCTCAGTGGAGAGTGAGGTGATGAAATGACTGCAGAAGGAGTTTACAATGTTGTTTTGTCCAACTTGGTGGTTGCACACATTCAAGGTATATCAGTGAATTACGGCTTCTGTCGGCTGCTGTGGTTTGTGACATGACAGCGTGTCGTATAAACCTTTCAGAAACCTTTAGCCTATTTGGTTTTTTTTTTTGTCCATTATTTCATTTTGATCCGATAAAGCAGCTGACCAATCAGCTGGCAGTAGGTTGTTCAGTTTGCCCTGGCTGTCTGTACACAAACGTAGGCTAGTTTTTAGCAGGTCACGTGTACACATGAGTGTATTGGAACGGGGAAGGCACACAGAGGAATAACAGCGACTTGCTTTAGAACCGAAAAGCTCAGATTATTTTCACATAATGGCCCACTCTTCGGTTTCACGTTTAGTTTTTCCCACTGGCCCGTTTCATAAGTAACGCAGAGGGAGGATTTATTTTTTGAGATATTGTGATAATGAAGCTAATGTGAATTGTGTATTTTTTGTGTGTGAACTAAAGTGAAGAGCCTCATCTTCTCCTTCAGACGTTTCTGTATCTGAAGAGGTTGCGTTTTCCCTTCAAAGCACACGATCCTGACAAGCGGAACAATGGCTGTGCTTTTTTTAGAAAACCGAACACTCAAGTCACATCAGTCAGCGATGGCAGGCTATTTTCTTTACATCGAAAACCCAGGACATCAGAACACAGCACTGGTTTATATAACAGTCTCCAGCGCAAGCCACAGGGAGACACAGACGCGCAGTGGTTGTGCATTGCTTGCAGTACAGTACGAGATGCTCTTAACTATCCGATGTAGGCCCAGTGCCTTCCAAAGGGTAGGAGAAGTCCCGCCAAGAATGTCAAACACGGACCCCGACCTCATGAAGAAGGTGACTCCATATAGGCGAATGTGTTTTTGAGTAACGCCATGTTGCATATTTGCATTAAAGGAAAGTTGGCTGCCCAGAAGTGGCTGCTCTGTGACACCAGACCCCCCTGCAGGGCAGCAGCCAAAAGCAGCCCGGGACGTGGCGTAGGCTTGCTCCGCGGTATCATTTCACAGCCGCGGGCTCTCCCTGTCACAGTATCCATTCAGTTACAGCTGTAACGGTGTCATCACACACACGCATTGCTTTTTAATGCTCATTTGATCGAGGACATGGGAGGAACAGAGAAATCAAAAACACTTGGAGCGTGCCATCTGCCACTGCCTCCTGGTCGGAGAACCTCTGTGTACTGAATTTAAAAAGGCTCCACTGTTTTGTACTGAAGGTTGGTCGGTTTCATGCAAAAATCGTAGCCGATGTCAGCGTCGCATTACCACGAGGACGGCAGCTCGTATCGGATAATGTTGTGCTCGGCCGTCAGTGGGTTACGAGGAGTGAACCACAGCGGGCATCCGTAGCTATGGCAATGCATCAGCGATTTCTGTCAGTTCTGTCCCAGTTCTGTCCCTTATTAAACGTGAATGTTGTGAACTTGAAGGCTGTTTGTCTGGCTTGTTCACACGATTCCTTTCCGGCTGGAGGGCTGATCACATTTTGTTGTTGTGTTGTCAGACCTTGGCGTTGGTTGGATTTCTCGTGTAATTGAGTCTTTCGATGGCACCGAGTACAGGGAACCGGAGAGGTGGCTGTAGCATTAATGGCGTTCACCTCCTCTGATTCCCTCAAGCTCTGTTTGTGGAGTCTGCCGTATCGCCGTTTTTGTTGCACCCCCATATTTTTCCGGATCAATCCTCATTGTAGCGTTCGCTTTCTTAGTCGTGCGATTATATCGGACTCTCCAACTTCTAAAATCTTTTCTTGTTCGTCAAAGCGCCTCAACTAAGAGAGGGGTCCTGATTTTAGTTTCCACTACTGTATAGAGCAGCAGGTCAGCGTGGTGCAGGGTATACGCCGCGCTAATGTTAGGGATGTACAAAGGCAAAGCCGTCATGGGCCCGGACTGCGCTTTCATTGTTATGTGCTGTAATTGCCTGTCCCCTTAAGCCTCATTGCAGATGTTGCAGATGAACCAAACGATTCTCAGAAGAACAAAAAAGAAAAAGAGAGAGAGGAGAGAGGAAAAAATGATTTTTGGAGGCAATTACTGCAGTTTCCATACGATGCGAAAGACCCAAATCCAACAGATTAACTCCAGAAAGGAACATGACCATTTTCAATTGCCCCTACAGCAGGGTTACTCAAATCTGGCCCACGAATCCAAACCCGGTCCTGGTTTTCCATTCTCTCAGGGAGTCAATTGAACAGTTAGTGCAGTTGATTGGCCAGAATGCCTTCATACCTGACTTTCAGGTAAGGGGAGGGTGAAAAAACGGCAGTGCTCGGCCCACGAGGACCGTGATTTGAGTAACCCTGCCCTACAGGTTTCTTCTCCTTCCCCCTTCCTTCTTTTTCTCCTTTCTTTCTTTCTTTCTCGTTTCTTCTCGGAGGTCTTTTCTTCTTTGGTAGAATTTAGTATTCTGTGGTAGTATTGTAGTATTGTGGTTCTCTGTGGCTCAGTTGGTAGAGCAATTTCCAATAAAAATAGGGTTCAATTCCCACTGGGGCCACATATACTGAAAAAATGTATGCATTCACTACTGTAAGTCGCTTTGGATAAAAGCGTCTGCTAAATGGCGTACATACACATATATATAGTATGGCATTTAAGACTGCAGTACAATGGGCTCTGAGCAATTTCCAATAAAAATTGATTTTACGCGGACATGCTTACTTTAGTTGCTACCAAGTTAGCTAGTCGATTTAAGTGTTAAATGATGTCTTTATGTGCTTGTTTATACCAATAATATATATAGTAAAGATTGTGTATAGAAGTATATTAGCTATAATCCAGATCATGTTGTCATGTGTGCATTTTTGATGATGCTAATGTGCGCTTTGTCACCTGATCAGCACTTTTGGATGTGCACGTAGAAAATACAATTTTCAAAATGAATAAGTCAAAATGAATATAACAGTCCCAGTGTTTTAACACAAAATTGAAGGCTTTCCAGTAAATAATCATTTGTATTTATTATTTGGGATTTAATAAACCCAAGTTGTTTTGTGGAAAATGAAATATTGTATATTTTAATCAACCACAGCCACTTGATGTATAAATCTAAACTTGGACCCAGTGTCAATGGTTGCCCTGATTCGTAGTTGCCTCTTCTGTCCAGAATGAAAAGCAGACCTGTTTTAATCAGATTTTTACATTTCATTCGGGCATACAGGCACTTTTCATTAAAGGTTTTATTAGATATTATACATAGTCACTGATTTACATCATTGGTTAATGCTATATCGAGAGCTGAAGTTGCAATAAAACATTTTACTAATCAAATAATACCTTCGCCATTAGCCTACTAGTTGGAACAAGGAAACTCAGTACCACGATGCATCACTTTTCCCACAAAAGCTGAAACATAAAATGGTCACTTGATATTGATTTGAAAATGGTGTTGGCTCTTCTGGTTTTTACCCCCAAAAAATCATTTCCTGTGTAGATTGAGTGACAAAAGCCTGTGATACTATTTTTTTAAGTCCGGTATAATTATACACACCCTTAAGTTGTAAAGTTGTGAAATCTAAATTTTCTAAATTGGCGTAAACCCAAAGCCTACAATCCAGTGTTGTTGATGGTGGTGGAAAATGCTGTCGCCGCTCCAGAATCTCCCAATTGTGTTCAGTTGAGTTGAGATCTGGTGATTCAGAAGGCCATGGCATATAGTTTACATCGTTATCATGCTCATCAAACCATTCAGTGACCGCTCGTGCCCTGTGGATGGGGGCATTGTCATCCTGGAAGAGACCACACCCTTCAGGATAGAAATGGTTCACCACAGGATGAGGGTGGTCAGTCAGAATGGCTTTGTTTTTATTGGCGTTTGCCTTGCCCTCTAAGGGGTTAAATGGACCTAAACCAGGCCAGGAAACCGCACCCCACACCATAACAGAGCCACCAGAACCCTTCATTTACTTACAAGTGTTTCCTTTATTTTGTCAATTACCTGTATGTACCAAGCACTTACATCATCACTGAACCCTGAAAAGTGTCCGGTGAGACCAGAGGGTAGAGCCTGAGACACCTCCCCATAGTCGGTGATGCAAGCCTGCTTTGCGGCCTTTTAATTAGATTGAACAGAGAAGCCCAATAAAAGAAAGGCCGCAATAACAAAGCCAGGGGAGAATTGAGAAGTGCACACGGCTGACTGCGACGTATTATTCGGATTGGTCCTGCGTAGTCTCATTTTCATGGATAGATTTCACACACAGGTTTTGTTTTTAATGCATAATCATTTTTTTTTAAAAAACATCCGATTTAGGTTTTTAATGGACCTTTTCAGCTAGACTGGTTTTGAAACAGTGGCTGACACTTCGCTTGACTGAACGTCCTCAAAGGGAGAGCCATGGGCGTCGACCGCGTCATTATGAACCAGGCCAAATGCATCGCCGCCGCGGCGTCCATCGCCCAGCCCGGGAGACTTCAGAGCCCAGCCATACTGAGCGAGGGATTCATTATTTACAACACGGGCAAAACGGTTGACCCCTTTTTTTGCTTCTCTAGACTGAACTTCAGTTTCCGTCAGCTTTGAAAATAGTGCGTTCTTGGAGACCTTTTACATGAGTACAATGAAAGGTCAAAAATCACGATGCAATTTAACTGGCTAAACCGCCAGGTTTCTTTGTGAACACACAAAAAAATCCATCTTTTTTGACCATTTCATTTTTCCTTAAATGCTTGAAGCTTGCTTGTTTGCCAAATGCTTTTTAAGGCAGCAGCTCAGTGGCTCAGGTTGGCTGGAGCGCTCGTTACCTGTCCTTATATTTAGCGGCGGTAATCCTAAACCGCCAATCCCCTTCCCCTTAATTCATTATCCGCGTGGTCTAAAGTGAAACCAGCCTCCAGCGTTGGTGCGGATCACCAGACCATATTTTCACACTGGGGTATCCTTTCCTCAAAGCTTTATGTCACATTGTGAAGGGGCCACCTTTGAATTGTCTCCTGTGGTGCAATGAAAGACATTGAGTATCTGGACACCAGGAAGAGAAGAGTGGGATTATTTACTCGCTGAAAGAAGTTCCACATGGTAGGATGCACAAACCTAATCCTCAGTAACCTCTCGGTCACCGCTGTGCTAAAAATAACCCACGTGCGCTAAAAGGTGAGAAGGTTCTCCCTCAAGAAGCGGCACGTTCTAGGCAAATCAGAACATAACGCAAATATCGCCTCTGTTACCGCAAAACGAGACCTGAATATGGCGACTTAATTTTTCCAACTGGCCCATAGACCGTTGTTTATGGTAAAAAAATAAAATAAAATAGTGCAATTTTGGCCTTTCAGACCATGCTACAAAAGTTGGTTTTTCTTAGCACACCACTACAGACACATCAGACAAATGCCATTTTGTTGTGTTTCAAGCAAGAGCTACACTAATGACATGGTTAAAATAGCACGGTTTACTAGCTAGCTATATTATTTATCCAAGATAAGGTAATGTATGAGGTTTTCATGGGCAGATACAAAGCATGATTAAAATCTTCTGCCAAAGTGACACTAGGGTATTTGTGTTATCCTGGCAACCGATCATTCAGTCAACCAATCATTTGAGAGTCAGGTGGAACAGACCAGTAAAATAACCCCTCCAGAACAGCAGAGGCCGATGCGTCTCCAAAATGTAACAGTTAGGACACGCCATTAACGAGTGGTCTTTCGAGATCTTCTGTGGCACGTTAGTTGGGCTTATGTTTCTAACATTACTGATTCCTGAAATCACATTTTCATTTTTTTAGGACAGACTGCGTCTGGCCCTGTAACATTGAAACTCTGGTCAACGTTTTATTTAAAACCTAAAAAGAACTATGAGCGGTGTTTAGCTCTCTCAGCTCATGTCACAGCTGATGGTGAACATCAAGATAAGATGTTCAGTATGGTATATTGCAATTGTGATTTCAATCATTTTTATTTTGTTCTATTATACGTATATATCAGATGAATTTGGCATGGGAATCGGAGTAATGTGTGTTAGGAGCAAGCGCCATTTCTGGGAAGTGTATGTCAATATGTTAAATGCGATATCGTTTTCATCGTTGACTATGCCTTACAGAGATGTCCCAAGTATTTTCAGCACAAATCACGCAAAACCTTGAACTTCACGCTTGTCTATGACAATGTCCCCAAATTGCACCGAATACAAACAGGAGTTGGAGTGTAACTTTATTCGAATGTGTTTTCCGCTCCACACTCTACTGTAACAGGCCACTGGTGGTGTTATATTTGCGGAAATACACAATTGAACATGATATCAATGTTATAATTTAATAATTTTTGAACCAAAAGATCTAGCTCAGAACTGTCCAGATAGCTGTTCTGGCCAGTGATGGTTGTTTCTCCTGAAATGGATGCTTCGCAGACACAGGATTCTCCTGTCGGGAAACTCAGCGTTGTGTCTGTAGCACAGTGTCCATAGCAGTCACAGAGCCCTACTGTTCATAGGGGAAGTCCACAGTGCGGACTGTAGTCCGTTAATTCACTGTGCAGATTCTCCTGATGCAGCCCTTTTGCTTGCCGTCAATTCCGCTTGGCAACAGCCCCGCATTGTACCGTATTCAGCAGCGAGGAGAGCGAACAGCCCATCCTAGCCGTTTTGGCACGAACACCGTTAGCAACAGCAGTGCTTGAATCGATGCCGTTCGCGAGAAGACAGAGTCCTTATGTGCACTGTGGCGCTGAAACAAAAGACCTTTTATTAGGGAGTGGGGGGGGGGCTGGGGGAGCCCCACTCCTCCGTCGGAAGCTCACAGGCACATCCTCGCCCGTCTCGTCGACGCGTCTCGCTCCTCGCCTGTGCGTTCGGCCCGCTCGTCTCTCGGAAAACAATCCGCGCGCTCACGTCTTCCACGTACGCTCGATCCGAGTGTTTGATCTTGCTCAGCCGTTGTGTTTCGTATGCACACGGGTGCCTTGCCTGCACCCTGCTTTTGTTTTAGGTTCTGGATCCCTCTCGTCGAGGCTTCGTCTTCGCTCCCCCCCGCTCTTACTCGCTCCAGATAGGCTACTTAGCGCTCGCTTTGGCTCCGTTTCGCCAGTTGCTTTCTTGTCGGCGCTTCACGCGATTCATAATTCATGACCGCCGCGCACGTGTTGGATATTGTGCAGGTCTTTGTGCCCTTGAACAGAATGGGATAAGCCTAAATTATAGATCACGGCGAGTTCTCCGGGGAATGTATCGCATCCTCGTTTTGTGCTGGGAGCTCTGCGTGTTCCGAGCGGGAGAGAAAGACAGTCTGATTCACAGCCTGGGCGCTGAGGCAGGGCCGGTTTCTGCAGTGTGAGGCATTTTCTACAGTGTAGAAAAAAAAAAACTCATCCTTTGTTGTTTTCCAGTGCCTGAGCACACACTCAGCGTAAGGGCAGGGTTTTGGTTGGGTGTGCAACAAGCCCATGCAGGCCTGCTCCACTCGCATGCCCCTCAAAGAATGCTCAGGAATGTTCACGTGGTAGCATTCAAGACTGTTAGCCAGCACCGGCTCTTGTGGTAGCGGTTAGCATGAGACTTTTGGAGCGCGGGGTTATTTGTGGGTTGTTGCATGTCAAATGAACAGCTCTATTATTGATATGTTAGAGATTTGCGCAGCTTTAGTGTCTGAAAGGGATGATCCCCACACTATTAAAAGGGTTATGGATAGCAAGGCATCACTTGAAGGCCCCCGAAATGTGCAGAACGCATATCTAGGCTACCTGAGAGGATATGAAGGGATCCAAGGGCCTAGTTTGTGGTTCCTTCCATGTGTTAATGCACATATTGTACGTCGCTCTGGATAAGAGCGTCTGCTAAATGCTTAAAATGTAAATGTATTGAAAAATGTAGCTTATTTTTGTGAAAAGCAGAAGCTCTTAATGTTGTTAAATCCCCCCAACCACCCACTCCTCTTTGGACGTGTGAAACACAGAGAACGTTGCTCAACTGCGGACCGAAAGCAGCGTTGCCTGAAAGTAACAGCGCTGACACGGATTGCACTAACACCTTGCGTGGGCGCTGCACTTCCTGAAACATTAACACGAAAGAAGGCCGTTTGTTTATAATGGCGCGTTACGCAAATCGATGTTCGCAGCTCGAGGTATTTGTTTACGGCGCACTGCAGACGGCGGAGTGGCCCGCTGGCGGGACAGAGTCCGCGTCTGTCATCAGAACCACTCTCTCAGCCCAGTGGTGACGACTGTCGAGTTAAAACGCTCTTCATAAAAAGAGGCCGTGGGTATTTATTAGATTATAGTTTTTTAGCCCGGTTCTTATCTAATCCTTCCTCCCGTGAATGAACATGCGTCGTGAGCCAATTCAGCAGAGTGGTAATCGCGGAATTAAAACGCTCTGCGGAAAGAAGGGCCGTGATTTATATTCATATTAGATTATGCTTTTATCTCATCTCGTCCTTTCTCAAACGGTTCCACACATTCATGAGTCACTTTCAGTTCCGTTTGTGGAAGATGTTTTCGGGGGGAAAGATGTAGCCTAGTTTGACAATAATACACACGGTGACGTCGCCTTGGTGATATTCCTCTTTGACCCAGAGAGTAAACGCGGTTTAAAGGACGTAAGGGTGAAAGTAGGGGTGGTTTAAAGGATGCGAGGTCCTTCAGCAGAGCCGTATTTCGGTGTCTGTGAGAACTAACCCCCCGACCTGCCCTGTGAGAACGTCACCCTAACCAGATTGAGAGAGACCTTCTGGAGAGCTGGGGCCGTGTGTACAAAGATTCTAAGAGTAGGAGTGCTGCTGATCTAGGGTCAGTTTAGCCTTTTAGCTCATAATGGATATGGTTAGGATATGGACAGGGGAAACCTGATCCTAGATCAGCACTCCTGCTCTTAGAATCTTTGTGCACACGGGCCCTGGGCTGTAATTTCTGCCGAACCGCTTCGTCGTAGCTCGCCTGGCTCTGCGGAGAAAGCCGGCTCTGGAGAGTGACCGCAGGAGTAGGCGTGGCACAGGGTGTGCCCACAGCGGTTCCCAAACAGCTGGTCGGGACACAGCGGTGGGTCGCGTGACGGGTTGAAATGGGTCTCCAGGTGACGCGTGAGAAAAATAACTTCCTGTATACGATACGCTGTCCGTTGACCTTCACACACGGCAAAGTCAACACTGCACTGGTCACATGCACTGTGTAGTTAACACAATAATAATATCATATATGCCATTTAACATACGCCTTTATCCAAAGCGACTTACAGTACCGAACGCATACATTTTTCGGTATACGTGGTCCCAATAGTTACGATTTAAATGTGCTAGTTTTTACAAAATATAATGAGAAATTCTATTAATTCTGTATTTGACTCTAGGTCAGCCTACAGGATAATGAGGAGCAGGTCATAGAAAGTGTGTTCATTACATTACATTACAGGCATTTAGCAGATGCTCTTTTCCAGAGCGACTTACAGTTTACATTTCTTTACATACAATTCATTCATACAGCATTTATACATTTTTCAGTATATGTGGTCCCAGTGGAAATTGAACCCAAAACCAGAACCACAGTACACAGTTCACTTGTTAAGTGAGACGTGGGCTCAGAAAGGTTCGGGAACCCATGCTTTAAGTTCACCAGTTATGACCATTTATAACCAGTAATCAGTTTAATGGTTCAAATATTAAACATTCAAAAAGCATGTAATCATATTGTGCATTTCAGGTCTCACAAGCCAAAGTGAAACTGTAGATGTTCCAAATTGACTTGCCACAGTTCCTCTGTGTTATTTTTTGACAGAAAAAGGAAGGGAAGAGAGGTTTTTGTGAACGTGAAAATAGCAAATGAGAGAGAGAAAACGTGTGAAAACAACAACACTTGCCATTGCGTTCTATACCAAAACATTGTCCAAGGCCCCGTTTACGCTTGCCGTTTTGCGCAACACAACCAATTTCTTGACAAATCTGATGTGTGTCGCATTTGATTGTGGTCTGAACACAAGAAATCGGATATGGATCGGATTCATCCAAATCTGATCTGAATCGGATTCACCCAAATCTGATCTGAATCGGATTCATCCAAATCTGATCAGAATCGTATCTTGATCCGGGTCGGATTCCGCCGGTATGGGATTTGAATGTCAACGTTCCGGATGCGACTTCTTTTCCTATTGCCAGCATCCCATAATAAGCATGTGGGAGTGGCGAGATGCCCTGTCGGAGAGCTGGTCGTCAGGCCGAAGGGAAGCGCTGAGCGAAACTAGGGAGAATGGGACCCCGGGATAAACGCACGCAATCGGATACACAGCGCGTTACAAATCGTGTGTGAACAGACCAGCACGTATATTGGATATAGCCTGCAGAAATCCAATTTGTCGACCGGATCGGATGCCTGTGAGTGTAAGCAAGGCCTGAGCGTAGTGTTGCATGGAACCATACGCCCGTTAGTCCATGGAGCTGTCCCTCCTTTTAGTAGTTTTGCATCAAAATGCCTTACGTTTGTTTTGATTTTTAAAAAAATACTAGTCTCTCAACAGGTTATTTGGGGGAATCAGTTTTATTTAAAGAGGGGGAGGCAGCCATGAGTCTTGTCCTTTGATGCTGCCATCGAAGTACGAAGTGTGTGTCTGACCTAAAATTGCGTAGTTAAAGATTAACCACACTGGCACTGTATTAAATATGTCAACATTTGAAATGGTCTAAGCGCATTACGTTTTATCTGTTATTTCGAATTCACCACACGTTTAGTCTGGCTCAGTCTCTTTCAGTGGCAGGAGAGATGACGGCAGAAAGGACGAGGTATCTGGTGCTCCACCAGCTCGAGAGCGCCAGGGAGGAATATTCCCAGCTCGGGACTCTGTGCTATTTTGTTCCGATTATTTCAGGAGTCGGGTGGCCCCGTTTGCAGGCGGAGGGTCAGGAAAGCACTTTCTCAGGGAGCTGGCACGGGGTGGGAGCGGAGCCTCTTCCTGACTGCGGTCGCTCAAAGACTCACCCCCAGCATCACGTTACAGGCGTTTAACAGACGCTCTTATTCAGAGCGATTTACACGGTTTACATTTTACGTGCTGTTTAGTGAAGCAATTCAGGTTCAGTACCTTGCTCACAACGGCAGTGCCCCACCTGGGAATCGAACCTGTAACCTCTGCGTTACAAGCCCGGTTCCCCGACCGTTGCGCTACGCCGCCGTAAAGATCACGACTGGAACGAACCGACAGCAAGGGGGTTTTACGGGAGAGGTGGAGGGACGAGGGGAAGCCAAGGCCGTGGCTGTCCGCTCATTGCTTAAGTAGGGTAATCCAGCGCGTGTGATATAACCGGCCGGCGCGGACCTCCTCTCTGTGACCGGGGCGTCCCACAGCCTCCCGTCCCTCCTGGGACGCGCGCTCTTTCCCAACGTTACGGTCCTCGAAGCCGCAGCAAAGAGGCCCATTTCCATCACCACCGCCCGATCCTGTGCCACTCCGTCGTTTTCACGCATAATGTAAAATGGCGTCCTCTGTGTGCGTTTTTAAATAAGCTAAAGCCAGGCCATGAAAGTCTACATTGCCCTATAGGTGTGAGTGTGTGAGTGAATGGTGTATGTACCCAGGTATGTACCCAGGCCGCCATTGTAAATAAGAACTTGTTCTTAATGGCTTGCCTGGTTAAATAAAGGTTAAATAAAATAAATAAAAAATGACAGAGGGACAGAGTATTGTCTAAAGAGTTCCTGTCAGGGAATGTTTCTTTCGCCGTAGAGTTGCTTCTCTTCCTTACCCCTGTTCACCTATAGGCACCCGTTCCTCTCTTCCTACTGTACCGATGGGAGGAATGAAGCCGTGTCTGGCGTTCAGGCGGTTTAGGGCACGGTGCCAGGTGCTTACTCACCTCCATATCTGTCCCGATCTCATCTCCTGCATCTGAAGGAGACAATAGGCCTCTGCCAAGATCCTAGTTCAGTGTGATGAGTGACTCATTAGTAAGACAGAGGATGACTGCACGTCTCTGAAAGGGCTCCGCACGGCAGGGCTTGTGTCTCTCGCAGAAAGGACAATGGCATCGCCGAGACAATGCGACGTTTAATACAAAATTCTGTATTTGTTTCAGGAACTGTTATTTAGAGTTAGTGTCCACCGGCAGTTTAGTATTTTCAGTGAATGTTGTTCCTTTCAATACGGTCATTATACTTGAGCTTGTTTGTATGGACTAATATGTATGCGCTAAAGCTAATTGTATTTTGTTTTTGTCTTTGCAGGGAAATGAATCCAGTTATCCGTTGGAAATGTGCTCGCACTGTGAGTATTTCAACTTCCAGTTTATTCAATATCGTATGTATTAAATACAATGACATGCTTGTGCTCTGGCTCTCCCTGCCTTGAACACACAAAGGACACACCGTCCCATAAACAATAGACACTACGGGCCTACATATACTATGTACACAATGTACACATATGTATACATACACAACATACAGTACACAATACGCAGTAATATTACATTACATGTTATACAACTAATGTGAAGTGCATATGGAGCGTCAGCTGTTCAGCAACCTGACTGCCTGTGGAAAGACACTGTTACTGAGACTGGTGGTGTGTGATTTGATGCTCCGGTAGCGTTTCTTAGATGGAAGGAGCGAGAGCAGTCCATGAGCAGGGTGGCTGGTGTCCTTAAGAATATTTAGAGCTTTCCTTTTGCAGCGAGTGGTGTAAACGTTCTGAAGTTGTGGTAGTTCTGTGCCAATGATTTTCGCTGCTCTCTTACAGTCCTTTGTAGCGCTTTGCAGTCCTGAGCAGTCAGGTTGCCAAACCACACTAGGATACCACCTGTCAGGATACCCTCAATGGTGCAGCTATAAAAGTTCACAAGAGTTTTGATTCTCATACCAAAACTGTTGAGACGCCTCAGAGAGTGCATTGTGTTAATTTTCCACATACCATATCATTTCATGTCCTAATATGAACACAGTATGACCTGTTTGTACATTTGCACACAAATATTTGCATAAAACGGTACCTTTTTTGCAAATGTTGCACTGTATTTTTGTTATCTATTGTGAGCAAATCTACAAATGGATGACAAGGCACTCATTGTATTTATAGTATTTTATAATATTACACTGACTGTGCAACTGTGCAAGAGTAGTAGCCTGCTGTTATAATGGGAGATTTTTAGGTGAAATACGTTTAGTTCGCGTTTTCATATTCCAGATATTGCGGTGAAAGAAATCAACATGATGAATTTGAAACTTGGTTGCAACCGGTTTTTGGTGATCAGTCATTTAGGACAAAGGGGACACGTTAATAATTGGATAATGCATTTTGCTCTGGCTGTTTTGTTGGGGAAAATGAGAAACTGGAGCCAAAGTAAAGGAAGAGTGCGAATAACAAGCGAGGGGCGGAGGTGCCTCACGAGCAGGAAATCAATCATCTGAGCGATCCCATCGGTGGAGAGCGCTGGAGCTACATTTAGTACAGTTCTATTTAAAGGTAGAGTTAAATTTAGCACTTAAATCAATACGGTCATTGCAAACAATGCACTTTTCTGGGCCTCGGATAGCGTAGCGGTCTAACGCACTCGAATTGACTGGTGCTTTGCGAGTGTGAGCTTCCTATGACAGCCGCGGTTCGAAACCCGACCGATAAGCCCCGAGAGCCCCGATCGGGGGCGGCGTTTGGCTTCTCCGCAGCCAGGGGGAAGGGTTCGAGAAAGCCCGAAAGGGTGTCTCCAGAAAGTGACTGGGGCAAGTTCTGTCTCGGAGGAGGCGGAGGTCGCCACCCTCGGGGAATTAGCTTGCTCACGTAGGGATAAGTTTGTGGCGAATAGAAATAAATAGAGGGTATAATTGGGCACAAAATTTGGAAAATGGGAAAAAATCTGAAACATTTTTTTTTAAAAGAATTCAGCCAAGCAGCCGCCACATCACACCGGCTTTCAGTGCAGCAAGCAATAAAGGCTCGCAGACGAACTTCAGAGAACCAACCGGTGCTTCTCCAGGAGCATTTAAACAGGCAGAGTCTGCACAGAGGCTCATGGGCCATGACTGAAGAGAAATCTTACCCATTTATAAGCTGGGCACCTTGTCCAGACCATAGCCTCAGTCACATGGCCCTCAGTGTTCTGACCTCCCACACAACCAAGAGGGGAAGCTTCTGCTTCACACCCGTTTCACCTGACAGTTTGTGGATCTCACTTTGTTCTCACAACAGCATCATGACATTGCAACGTCGCTTTACCAAAAACGATCGCTGTCAAAATGGGCACTGATGTTTTTGCTCCTGCAACAAGGAGATGGGAAGGTTTGAATTAGAATCTGCCACTAAATATGAGCAGCTATAAAAGCTATGATCAAGAAGAAAGATTGCATAGGCAGTAACTTACATTATCAGTTTTGATCATAATAAAACGTCTGGGTTACTGGGTGGAATTGTCCATCAAAACCTGTCCGGCCATATTAAATTCTGGGGTTTCTCTTCGGTAATAGCTGGAGATATTTTCACTAGCTCTTGCGGGATCATAGTTTTCCATGGTAAAGATGTTGAAAACCATGGTTATGAAAAAAGTTAATACAAAGCAGCAATTTTTTCCACAAGTAAAAACAAAAAAAAACAACTCTAAAATGAACTTGATTGAATCCTAAAACTGATCCAGATGTTACTTGCGGATTGCGAGCTTGAGGCTGCATTTCAGTTGCGATGTGAGGTTTGGTGCGAGTTCAAAATAACCATGTGAAGCGTGACATTGGTCTTTACCAGAAATCCAATACCATTACTACATGGCTTAAGGAAAACCAGCTCTGTCATCATCAATCATAACAGCTCACTGATACCATCAGTAATACCGAAGATCCCAATTGCTTTTGACTCTCTTAATACAGAAATAGTTTTTATAAACGTGTATACCCATATATGTTTATGCATGCATTCTGTTTCATTTATTTTAGTTTTTTGATGCATACTTTTCTTCTTCTGTGGTTTGTTGTGGTGAGGTACTGGAAACGAGCCTTTGGCTATAAACACTTAAAGCAATGTATCTGATGCACGTTTTTTAAAACATAGTAACAATGCTTTCTTTTCAATGTCCCTGACAAATAAACAAATACATAAAACGCAGTAGAAAAATAAATGAACTGTCTATGACCAGGAGTCCGCAGCAGAGGGACAGGCTGGCTTCGATGTGGTGCTTTTGGTTCAGTCGGGTTCCCAGGGTAACCGCTGCATCCGTTCCCCCCTCCCACTCACGCCCCCAGGCCAGTAGAGTACAGTCCGTTGGTGTCTGCAACCCTGCCTTGCAAATCAACCACTCGCATAAAGCAAAGCAAACCAAATCGGTTAAGAGGCCCCAAAATGATAGCCATGTATTTTTTTTTTTTTGACATAACCTGTAAACCTATCTGTTAATGAAAGCGAATATTAGCAGGATATCTCACCTCTTCTGTTCCGAAGGCCCCTCGGGCCCCAAGCTCCACACCTTTAGATTAATGCTACACCCAAAGTGCTGGTTTCAGCTCGTTTAATAATGTATTAGTTTTATAAATACGACTTACAAGTTGAATATGTAGAAACCCCCTGGAGGAATTCCCCCCATAACACACCAAGGATAAAAAGTAGTTGCGCTCTCTGGCTAGATGGCTATCAAGCCTTTCCCCCCCCATGATATTAGATTGTGATCCTAATATGACTGTGTAGCTTTGTGGAAGGCCAAAGCGCCCATCCTCCAATGTAGTTCAAACGGCCGTTTCATCCGTTTTTTATTAATGCAATGTCTTACGCGCAGTACCAAACTGTTCAAAGGAGATCGTAAAACTGGCCCAGAGAGAATCATCTTTGGCAATCGTTGCGAGGCCCCAGCCAACACCCAAACTATTAATCACAACGACCGCCGACGGGCGTCTTTAAGTATCCACGTTCACTTTTCCAGTTATAAACTAATTAACTTTTTTTTGCTAAAACAAACAAACAAACAACAACAACAACAAAAGAAAAGCCGTCTCCGAGAGCTGCTTATCTGTGAGAACAGCTCTGGGGGGGGGAGTAGCTTTCAGTCTGGCCCCGGGGACTTCAAAGTAGCAAAACAGCTGTGGGAGGACTGGGAGGACTGCGAGCGCACAGGCCAGGTGGGCGAAGCGTATACATTGCACGCCGGATTCTTGTGGCGCGCCCCCCGATCTCGGCCTGGCCAGCGGAGCGGGGCCTGGAAGAAACGGAGCGGGCGGCTAAAAAAGACTCCTGTCACATAAAGGTCACCTGCAGCGCCGATGGGGGAGCCTCGTCTATTTATAGGAGCCGTGTTGCAATTTAATTGGCTCGTTGCCCCCGTGCCGTCCTCGAAAAAGAGGCTGCTTGATCAGCGTCCCCCCCCCCACCCGCCACCCCCACCCTGTCCCAGGTGGGGGCGCTAACCTTAGCTTGGGGGAATTCCCCCCCGGAGGGGATTGTGTTCACCAGATTGGCCTATAAAGGTTGCAAGTGGAGCCGATGTCGAGTGCTCAGGGGAGCCGTTCGCGTGCTCCTAATGAGCCGAGGGCCTCTGGAGTCTCTCACACACACACACACACACACACACACACACACACACACACAGAGGTGCGTGGGGGGCTCGACTCTGTGAGGTCACCACTGCGCTCACCACGCTAACCTCTGCTGCAAGAGCGCACTGGCTCTTTCTGGAGGGAAAGTAGTCAGGGCTAATGATGTTTAGCGTAGCCTGTCAAAGGGACATTTTGTGGAAATGTTTGCAATGACATGTTAATAACTGGGATTGGAGAATCATGGTGCGTGTGTGTGTGAGTGCGTGCGTGCGCATGTGTGAGAGACTGTGACGATTTTTTATTTTTTTGCAGTGTACATATTTAATTACTAAAAAGCTATGAATGATGAATACATGTGTGAATAAATAATGAATACATGTGTGATTCATTATATATATATATGTTCTCATTTTGTAATTATGCAATTAGTCATCATTCATAATTTTCTAGAAATTAAGTATGCACATTTCCAAGAGAGAGCAAAAACAAAATAGGTTACACACACACACACACACACACACACACTGTATTTCCTTTTCCTTACTGTGTTTATGTGCTCTGGAGTGCTTAACCTTGAAACACCTAACGACGGAGGCACAGCCCACAAGTTCTTACAATCACAGTTATGTTCAGGAACAATAAATAAAGTGAATACGAGGCAGATAAATGGCAGGCCGTGCCAGTCGCATGAAATCATTTTCCCTGGAGGCTGTGGAAATTAATCGAATAATCTGGAAATTGCCAACATGAAGAGCCAAACATATCACCTCCAGATCAGAGTGGAACTGCTGCAGTTGATTGCTGGCTGTAGGGAGATATGCGCAGTGCCCGGAACATAAATATAAATTACCGGTTTTTGTTTGTGTAGGTTGGCTACCCATTGAATTTGTGCCCTAAAATGGCCTCCCGCGATTGCAGACCAGTAATCACACAGGGACATATACTGCAATAGTTTTAATCAAAATGGGACCAAATTTGGGCTCTGACCTCTGACCCACCCACAAAAAAAACGCTTTTAATTTGACGCCAGACGCCATCCCCTGTGACACTGTCGCGGTGCACTTCCGGGTCGTGCACCTGCAGGGCTGCAGGAGACGAGCCGCGAACAGGTGTGCGGCGGCCCTGACCCCCAGCAGCCAGGCCGTGGGTGTCCCCCACAGCGGGATATTTCAGGCCCCTCAGTCCCCCCTCCCTCCCCTGGGGGGAGCAGCTGTTCTCCCCGTCAAGGAGGCGGCGGCCAGCCTTAAATCAAACGCATGGTCTGGTCTGGGCCATGACTTCCGTCAAGTCTCCCCCAATACCAGTGTCCTTGTAACGAGGCGGTGTGTGTGTGTGTGTGTGCACGCTGTTTGGCTCACCGTTTAGACCTCGCGGTGGGGGGCGGGGGGGACCATGCTGGTCACTCTACGCACCTGTACAGCTTAAAGCAGCTCAACGGAAGGTTGGGTCGTAGTCAAAGGGCTTAACCCCCGTTTAACCGAGCGCGTTAAAACGCTCATCACCTTTGATCTGCGTATTTACACAGCGTGAAACGGCTTTGCGCCGAAACGCACGCATCTGCTGGAACTAGCACTTAAAGGTCAGGTGTTTGCTGTTGACATTTGCGATGTGGTGCGTGGATTCGTCCTCCGTTACTGTTGGTGGTAGTAAACGAAATTAGAGGGAAAAATTCTACCAGATGGAAAACTAGTCAATCCTCTGTTCCGGGGTCTACAAAAGCCCATTCTCTTTCAAAGGCCTTCATTTCAATATTGTTCTTTTTTTTTTCTTCTTTTTTTTTTAAATTTATTGTGGGGTGTGTGCAGTTACGGTTTTAAAATCCCAGAGAACTGCATATCAGATCTTCAGTTGAGATGTGGTGATGAGCGTTGGCAATCGAGCATGACTCTGCACCAGGATGAAGCCGTACACACGTGTGTATTCTCTCTTTCTCATGAACACACACACACACACACACACACACACACACACACCGGCTCACGTTCCTGAGCTCCACCAAATATCAGACGAGCTCCGCTGGGCAGAGGGATGGGCGAGGGGAACGGGCCTTGGCACCGGCCTGCCCGTGGAGGCGACGGGGGGGGGAAGGTGCGGTGAGACGCCCCCGCCACGCTCCGCTGCACCTCTGAGTCCCGCTCCACAGCGGATCCTCCGGGCGCCGCCACCACACGACCGAGCCTCACGTAGGAGGTGTTCTGTTTCAGCGGCGCTGAGTTAGCGCCCCGGCGGTTCAGCGACAGCCTCGCGAAACCTCTTGGCGTAAATGGAAACACGGCAGCGAGCGCGTTTACATAAATGTGTAATCTGTTGTCTTTTAACGCAGGCGTTCGTTAGACAGATGCGCGTCTACACGCCCACCCGCCCCCCTCCTCCCGTGAAGCCTTGTGTTTGCGATTGCTTCCGTGCATTATCTAAACCCGGGCAGGGCAATCAATTATTGATAAGGTGCCTAATTCCCTCTGTAATCAAATGAATCCGTTTACAAGGTAGCCTCTCGGCCCCAAGCGGACACCTGTTTGGAGCGCAGTTCAGCCGAATCTGCAACGCGACATCACAAACTGCTCTAATGTGCCCACGTTGAAACATTTCACTTTCAGAACACAATTTGACTCTAGGCACGCAGTGTTTTTTTTTTTCCCCATCATCTCCCTCTCTCTCTCTCATTCGATCTCTCTCTCTCCTTTCCTCTCCCTCTCTCTCCTCTCTCCCACTCTCCTCTCTCTTACTCTCCTCTTTCTCCCTCCCTCCCTCACTCTCCTCTCTCCCACTCTCCTCTCTCTCCTGTCTCTCTCTCCCTCCTCTCTCATCTCCCTCCCTCCCTCCCTCCCTCTCTTCTCTCCCCCTCTCTCTCTCTGTCTCTCTGTCTCTGTCTCTCCGAGGCTTTCCAGAGATGAGAACTCGCAAATCGGCCTACTTCTGAAACCCGTGTAGCCCCGCTCATCCAGTCCCGCCACGGTGCCTGAATCCATCTCCCGGCTGCGAGCAGCCTCCCAAAATAGCCGCCGTGCATTAGCAAGGTTTCCTTGTTGCTAGGGGTTTTCCCATGGGGCTTTGGCGGGGGACGGCACGGCACAGGGCAGTGAGAGAGGGGGGAGCGGGGGGGGTATTCTCTTGACCACGTTGTTATGAATATGTATATATTTTTCCTCTCCCCTCGAGCCTGACTCTCGCTCGCGATATTCTTGGGAGCCGCACTGCAGCGAGGCGCGGGCGAGTTCCACAGCGCGTCGACGTCGGGACCGCCGCTCTCCCGCGGAGCCCGCGTCCGACGCCAGCGGGCGAAGGCACAGGAGCCGCGGGACACGGGGAGGGGTTTTCTCTTAAAGCGACAGCACCGCCATCCGTTTGTAGCAGAGCTCAGAAGGCGTGAGTTTAAGTTGAGCGCGTGAGCGTCCGCTGCAAAGGGTGACGTCGATAAGAGTATGATTGAATAGAATAGAATAGAATAGAATAGAATATACTTTATTGCCATGTTACACAATGTCTTTTTGTCTTTTCACATATCTCTCCTAGATACACACACACATAGACCACTATGCATATGTATTCCATCAGAGAGGTCAGAGTGCAGGGTCAGCCATGGTACAGTGCCCCTGGAGCAGTTAGGGGTTCAGTGCCTTGGTCAAGGGCATTTCAGCAGTGCCCCAGGAAGTGAACTAGCCTCCCTCCGGTTTCCAGTTCATTGTTTTTCATTTGGCCTTCCTGGGATTCGAACCAGCAACTCTCCACTTGCCAGCACGTGTCGCCCACCACTGAGCCACTGCCACTGCCACTGCCACCCCACTCCCTTGGTTGGGGACTTGAGTCTTTAGCTCAGCGGGCTAATCGTGCCTCTTGTCGCGTCGAGATCCCGGTTCGAAACTCGCTGCAGGCAGAACCAACTCCGTTACACGTTAACGCTCTCGGCGAAGACGTTCAGCCTCGTGAATGCTCTCGCACTGTTTCACCGATCTCGTTCCTGCACGCCTGCAGCGTGTAATTACCAAATGAACTTGTACATCCTGACCTTTGAACCGTAGACCCACTTTCAATTTTATTTTAATTTATAATCTTATCAAATTAAATAATTTTTTTAACATCGTTATCTCATGTTTTGTTCGTCATTTTGAGGGCAAGTTTCCTCAGATCTGTGGGCGTGCGGTCGCTAGGTGCTCGCGGTCGGCCGCACGTCCTCGATCTGTCCGCCGGCTTGAACCCGTAGCCCCGTCCTCTGTCCGCTGTGACAGTAAGAGCCATTTGCTCTACCCCCTCTCGCTCTCGCTCTCCCGCTCGTACAGACAGGCCTCGGCCCAACACTGCGGTACCGGGGTTACTACAGCCGTGGCGGGACGTCGTTACCTCGCTCGCGCTCGCGCTGCAGAGCTTTTTTAGCCGCGCAGCGAACTCGCAGCGAGGGGAGGTTACTCCAGGTCAGGACGAACGGCCTTAAGTTCAAGTAAAAATAAATGGACACGCTTCATTGCGCTTCCCTGATACAGTGCAATAACTCAGCGGACCCTTTTTATAGGAGCGCCGCGTCTGACTCCTCAGAGTCCGTCAGAGCCGCGACTGTAACCGCACGTCACGTGAAGCCGAGTGTAAAAATACAGAAGAGCGTCTAGGCCGGGCCAAGACCCCCAGTTTGGGGAAACGAGACAGCCCGCTGCTGCCTTTAATCAGCGCAGGACTCCACGGTGGGCCAAAGCCCCAGAACGCTGTGAGGCCTAGGCGCAGGTTTGCAGGGAGTCTCGGGGTGTGAAAGCAGGTTTATGATTAACCTGCCTCCATACAATGAGGCCCTTGTGTATAGAGAGATTTATGTGGTTCTCTATAAGTGCCCGTTGCCAGGTAACACTGTTGGGTAAATTTGAAGCGTTCTGGCATCTTTAGAAAAGGCCCTTCCTTTCTCTGCTGAAGCTGCAGCCGGCGATTCGGTGAATGTAATTAGCGCGCCTGCTGTCGATGTATACGCCGAAAGCAAATTACCGCGCATCGTAATGCCTGCTTACCGGGTCAAACTCATGCTTCATTTGTTTGTGTTATTATTATATAATTTTTTACAATTTATTATCAACGATTGTGATCTGGTGCGAGAAGAATGCACGTTTGTTTTGTCGTTATTGAGACGAGACTTTTGGCGGTTCAGACGGCCGTATCCGCTTTAGCCAGATTCGCAGGTTAGCCGCCGTCATTGCTGAGCGGGCGTGTGGGATCCTCCTCCTTCAGAAGAACGCATGCAAGCCCCGAGGCCTCCGCAGGAAGTCCTAGTGACAAGGAGCTGTTTTGTTATCCGGTTGTCAACACTCCTCCCGTGGAAGCTAGCCTCACTGCCAGACCTGCCTTTACTCGAGCCTGCACTGGTGTTTGTTTACACATACGCGAGGACATTTTTGTCAGCGTTACGTAACGTTTAGTGTTTGTCAGTGGGGTTTTTTGTTGTTGGTTATTGTGTGTTCATGTACTCACATGAACCGTGGTACCTCTAGTGGTGGATCTCTGCTACTACAGTTGTTTGTTCCTACACCAATGTGTGTTAAACCAGAAGGTATGGTCAGCAAATCCAATTGAGTCCAAACTGGAGATGCAAATGTCCTGCTTTTTCCCATTTTCCCCAGATTCCCATATTTATTCATTTGAATTTTTCATGTTTTAGGAAGGCCATCCATTTTTAGGTGTTTTTCTGCATTGAATTAGAGGACTGTGTGTATTTAAGTTGCGTGGGACAGCCAATAGTTTTCTATATTTTTCTGTCAAAAGTGTTTTACCGGTATTTTTATACACGTTTTTATAGACACGTTTAGACTTTTAGTAGATCAGACTTCATTAATCCTACAAATCTATAATATAAATGGTTTTGTATGGTATTCTATTTTGCTTCCTATAGCTAATTGTTTTTCTGTAGATTTTGGCTTGATTAACAGCATTATGCGAGCGATAGTTTAAGAGTCGCTCATTGAAATGGTCACAACACGGTTGCTAATATGTCTGTCCACTGTAGTCCATCATCTGTGGCTTCCCTTGCATCTGACCAATCAGCAACTTGCAAAGCAGAGGGTTCGATTTTCCACTAAAAACACCACAGCGTGCTACAAGCACCCAACAGCCGTACTCTAACAGAGCCGACAACGGGCTTTTCATTGAGCAGGTTTAGTGTTCCCTGTCGCCTTGTGATGCGGGGAGGTCAGATTACTGACATCGCCAGGACGGTGAAGGAAAGAATTAGCGACGTCGTTCTCATCTCGCCTAAAGGGATTTATGTCGTTAGCGCTTGTGATTATGCATTACGCACGACACGTATGCTCTACAGTTGAGTTGTGAGATCCAGCTCTGTGAATCGAAGCATCTTTGAATATCAATCCGCTCATTACATCACATTACATTACATTTAGCAGACGCTCTTATCCAGAGCGACTTAGTTTCACATTTCTTTACATACAATCCATTTATACAGCTGGATATTTTGCTGAAGCAATTCAGGTTAAGTACCTTGCTCAAGGGTACAACGGCAGTGTCCCCACCTGGGATCGAACCTGCAACCTTTGCGTTACAAGCCCAGTCCCTTAACCATTATGCTAACCCTGCCGCTCAAGGCATTGTTAAAGTTGAATGATGAGCGCAATCATGCAGCCATGTTTACCTGATAAAAACCCCACAGAGTGCAGTCAGCAGCTGCCTGATACCCGTACACAGTGCGCTTCCTAATCAAACCGTTTCTGCACGATTGTTCACACCTTTAAAATGTGCTACTGGGGCAGCGGATAGCGTAGCGGTCTAACGCACCGTATTTTTGGCTGGTCCGATACGGTGTGCACTGCCTGTCAGGGACACGGTTCGAAACCGTGACTGGCCCTGGTCGTCAGCCCCGATCGGGGGCGACATTTGGCTGTCCACCCCAGGGGAGGGGGGAAGGTGGAGGGTGAGCCGGCTCGGGTCCGCAGTGAAGCACGTAAAGGGAGTCTCCAGAACGTGGGTGGGCGAATTCTGTCTCGAAGGAAGCCTCGTAGAGACGGGCAGCAGACTGGTGTGGGGAGGGTAAATCTAAATAAATAGAGGTGTAATTGGCTACCAAATTGGGGGAATAATAATAGAAATGTGCTACTGTGATGGGATCGCTGTGCTCTCTCCCTCTCTCTCCCACCCTCCCAGGCCGATGTAAAGATGATTAGATATCAGACTTACCAGTGAAGCGATTAGTGTGTGTTGCAGGAAGGGAAGGATCACGTGACTGTGAATGAGCTTAAGAGTTAGTAACTCGTCAGTACGTTGTCCGCCAGCTCGCCATCAGCACTGCGTTTGAGAGCGGCGGCCCAGGAATCGCTATGGCGGGCACAAAAATCGGTGTGTTTAAGCCTCCGTCCGGGAGCGCTAATTCCGTTCGAACGACAGCGAAGGAACACAACACCAGGCGTAAGTGACCACGGCCAACCAGCCCGTCTCCTTGTGTTCTGGCCACAGCGCTTGAGCTCTGGCTGTTCGAGGTTGGAGAACTTAGCTGGCCACCGGGTAGACCACATGCAAGCTTTTATTGTAATTCTGCAGGTGACTCTTGTTTTATAACATTTGTCCTGCCTTCTTTCTCTCCCCCCCTCTCTCTCTCTCTCTCTCTCTCTCTCTCTCTCTCTCTCTCTCTCTCTCTCTCTCTCTCTCTCTCTCTCTCTCTCTCTCTCTCTCTCTCTCTCTCTCTCTCTCTCTCTCTCTCTCTCTCTCTGCCTCTCTCTCTCTCTGCCTCTCTCTCTCTCTCTCTCTTCCCTCTGTTCTAGTCGATGCTGATGAGATTAAGAGGCTAGGTAAAAGGTTTAAGAAACTCGACCTCGACAACTCGGGCTCCCTGAGCGTAGAAGAGTTCATGTCCCTGCCCGAGTTGCAACAGAACCCCCTAGTACAACGAGTCATCGACATATTCGACACGGACGGCAACGGCGAAGTTGACTTCAAAGGTAAGACGGATTCTGAATGCAGCCGCCACGCTCCGTTCAATAGTGGTACCCTCTTTTATTTTGCCCTCCATTTTAGTATTTTATTAAAGTATGTGCAATTCTAAAATGTGGATCCTCTATGTATTCATAAGTTATTGCATTAACTGGCTCCTATTATTTATCTTTTAATCAGATGTATCGTTGAATCAATGTTCAGTCATTTCATTCTCCTTAATTACGGGTTTGCGGTAATTTCAGCCTAAGACGTATTTTGAAAGATTGTCTGCACACCCACAAAGTCTGAACTTAAGTTGAACTTAAGCACATGCTGTTCTGAAGGGTGATATAGATCTTGTATTGTCCCTAACATTCTAACGGGGCAGCGTTGATCTAAGATTACTTCTTAATTGTTGTTTTTTTGTGCTTTTTTTGTACCCCCTCAAAGAATTTATAGAGGGAGTCTCACAGTTCAGTGTGAAAGGAGACAAGGAACAGAAGTTGAGGTGTAAGTAAAATTTTTAATCGCCACAATCGCCATGCAAATAAAGACCTGTGAATCTATTTTTGTTTTCTTTTTGGGTCAAGTCAATCATCACTTTTTCATGTGAGGTTCTGATTGTTTAAAAATATGAATGAAGGAATTCACACATGCGCATTATTTGCATTTTATTTAGTACAATGCATTTTTTTTATTTTTTTTTATTTTTTTTTTTGTTATATTCCACAGGTGGAAATTAGTTAGAGTACATACTGAATGTTCATATTAGTCATGTTGTAATCTTTTGTTATGTAGTTTTGCATCTAGCCGTGTTTCTGCCTCAACTACCTGACTTGGCAAGCTGTTCCAGGCATTGACAACTCTGTGTAAAAACTAAAAACAAAAGAAAACTTCCTGATATCCGTGCAGAATTTGCATTCAATATGTTCTAATATGTTCTTATTTATTTGTGTGACTGTTTGTTGTCGGGCCATAACCTGCGAATGTGCGCATCACCTCCGCAGTCGCCTTCCGTATCTACGACATGGACAAGGACGGCTACATTTCCAACGGGGAGCTCTTCCAGGTGCTGAAGATGATGGTGGGGAACAACCTGAAGGACACCCAGCTGCAGCAGATAGTCGACAAAACCATAATCAACGCCGACAAGGACGGCGACGGCAGAATATCCTTCGAAGAATTCTGTGCAGTAAGTTGAATCTGAGACCTCTGCGTTTGCCGTCAGTTAGTCACATTTCTCGGACAAAGAGGTCTTACAGCCTGATTTTAAATGTGAATGGCTTTCGATTTCTGCTTCCGGAACTTTCTGAAGTTGGCTTGGGTGTTAGAGCACTCACCTCTAACAGGTTGTGATTTGTTATTTTAAATCATTGAAGGGTGGATGGGCGAATCAGCAGCGCTCCTTCCTGCAATATGGGCGGGAATTATATCCAGAAGTATATTTAAAAAAATGTTTTAAAAACCCTGGAGAGAGCTGTCAATTAAAGCACTCTCCTGTGAGGTCCAGAAAGGTGTGCTTGAGAGGGTCACATGGTGAGCACTAACCAATCGTTCCCAAGCTCTCCGAGCCCACAACGGCCGAATACATTTCCTGTGGCCCACCGTGTCTTAAAATGTAGCCTGACATGCGTTAAATATGAAATGTCCGTTTTAATATAAAAACAACGGCATGCACACTGTAACTAATGCTGGGCCTCTACCTAGTGCGGTGTTTGACTGATGTGAACGGTAATAGAGAATAATAAAGCGTGCCATATACAGAAAATGATCTTTTCACATTTACCTCGCGATCCTCAACCCCTCTCCCAGTCCTGCAGTGGGTCTCCCTCCAACAGTTTGGGACCCACTGCTCCACGTCGAGTGACTCCCGCCATATATCCGCCGACATGTGTCCGTACACATAAGACCAAATCCTTTGCAGGATCTTTCGTGAACTCTCTATGACAACGCCTTGAGCAGACCTCCATTCTGAGCATTACCGGAACAGTTTGGCAGAAAACATGAATAAAACATTTCTATCGAGACACATCAAAACATTGTAAAGGCAGCGTTCGGATGTCTGAATTAATTTAACACGAGGCCTACTTCATAGCTATGGAGAGAAATGCTTCCATCTTATTCCCTGCAAGGTTGTTCCCTGCTTGAATTGAGTCTTCATTGGCCACAGATATTAATTTTGTAGTTCTAGCAGGTGAGCACAGGCTGTCATGGTAACGGTGAGAATCAAGGTCCAGAACAACACCACCAAACAAACCAAGGTGTTTTTTAAATTATTATTACGTTTGAGCTTTCAGCCATTTTCTTTTTTCCACCCGCCAGGTTGTAGGTGGCCTAGACATACACAAAAAGATGGTGGTGGACGTGTGAGTGACCAGCCTGCCAGCCTCCTCACAACACTTCTGCTTTCTTCTCCATCTCTGAAGATCTGCTCAAGATGTCCAGCAATGCTCTCTGTGTATTTAAATGGAAGTATTTTCTCTGTGAAGCCACTTTTTTTCCAACACAAGCCTCGTTAAGCCAACTTTTAAGTGTTATTGAACTTGATTCTCTCAATGAACCCAGTGTAGCACTTTAAAAGCCTGAAGGACAGCTATTCTTTGTTGAAAGAGCAGCTCAGTTTGGTGGAAGAAGGGAAGAGGGTTGGTGTGTTTTTTTGTTTGTTCGTTTTTTGTGTGTTTTGTTTTTGTTTTATTCTCTTCTTTTTATTTTTTTATATTTATTTTGGTGTTGACTGTTTTTTTAACAAGGAAGTATATCTAATGGGGAAATGTGTAGTTAGGTGAAGTGTATCTTAAGATACTTGATTTCATTACAACACAAAATTAGATTATGAAGTGCCAATCAGAACATATAGATGATCAACCAGTTCAACATATGATTACCTACCATCGTTTCAATTTTGGGAGAATTCTAGTACACAAAGCACTGCGTTATTGATTCTACACAATTTCTTTTCCAAGAGTATGGCAGATTTTTTTTTTTCCTCTTTTACACTTTGTAATATGAAACTGGTATGATTTCAACATTTTAGCTTCCGATCACGTACAGGTATAACACAAAAATAGGTAGTTGGATTTTTCTTTTGTTTTTTTGTAACGAGGGGGATTGTACGTTTTATTTATAATGTTTATATTGTGGGGGCTTATCGATTCCTTGTCTTGCTTTCTCAAACACAGTAGAGTAGAAATAGATGCTAAAGTGTTTTTTTGTCTTTGCATACAAACTTGAGGTTTACTTTAAAGGCAGGTCTTTGTGTTACCCAGGTGTATTTTTCGAATGGTTTGCATCCATCAAACTGTTCCCAACAAAATGCATTTCATTTACTCATGGAATATTTCTATTAAAATAATTTAGAAAATTTCAATGTATTTTGTATTTTATTACCTTTTAAACAGCAGTTGAGGTTAAGGAAAAAAATCTTAAGCTTTACTCTAAGAATTAAATAAGGTGATATGCAAATAACTCAAAATAAAGCATACGAATAGTTGAAATGATGTGATTATAGGCGAGAAGTGCATCTTGCTTTATCGTGTTTCATTAACCAACTTTACTGCGGGCAGCGTTAAAAGGGTCATTTTTGTTACCAATATATGTATATTAGGGAAATGAGGGATACATTTTGTCGACATTTTACAGTTTTTAATAAGGAGGAAAGCTTTACTTTAGCTAAATGTATGCCTCCTAGTTACTACTTAATATTGCCCGGTGTTTGGAGCTGTTTTCATTTCATTTAACAGAGTTACTCTTGACGTAGTATGGTAGGTTTGCATCAAAATACACTTAGCGAGTTTGAGGGTGTGCACAAAGTTACCTTTTATTCCCCACTTTCCACTTTACTTTTTTTTTTGTTTCTTCTTGTGGGTGTGATTTGTCTATTGAGAAAGGTGCAAGAGGTTTAGAAGGGAAAAGAAATAGGAAAATGAAAAAGATTTTTTTTTAAATGTTTAAAAAAATACGCGACGTTTAACGGAAAGCTTCCTTGGTTCAGAAATCCGGTCGCCCTCGTTGTGTAGTTGGGCTTTTTGCTGGACTGGTTGTTTGGTCCAGGCAGGCGATCCGATCCGATCGAGAGGTGCTGCCCCACGAGCTGTCCCATCATGGCTGTTGTTCTAAAATTTAAAAAACGAGTGCTGCCCGCCCCTGGCTCGGTCCGTGCTAGAGGCCCTGAGGCCCTGATGTGCTTGCATGACATGGAGTTTGTTTTTATTTTGTTTTTTTGTTTTTTCTCTTTGTGCATGAAGATCCACTTTTTGAAATGTTCCTCTTGTTTACATATGAATCGTAATGTTAATATACTAATAATACCGAAAAAAAGATATATATTAAAAAAAAGAATCATGACATATAAGGATGTTGCCAAACTTTGGTAAATGTTAACAAGTATAAATATAAATATAGTAAAAAAAAAAGTATATATATAAGAAACTCCACTACATGTAACTTTTTTAATCTTCTGGATCAGTGCATTGCTTAAATTCCGGCAAAGTTTCATATCTGTTCCAGTGTCGACTGCCACGTGCTCTGCTTCAAGAGGAAACCATTTGTGATATTTTTACTTTAGTTTTTTTTTTTTTTTTTTGTACAGAAGTATTTGTTATAAACATGTAGTTTCAGCGCTATCCTCTCTGTAGTTAACGCGTTGACTAGGTTGTAGTTCTTTAACACCATCATTCTTTCCCTTTGGAGGAATGGGTTCTTTAAGTTTGTGTGTGCATATGTGTGCGTGTACGTGTGTGTGCGCGTGTGGATGGGGGGGTTGGGGGTTTAAAACGGTTACGCTGAATGTTTTAGGTGTGTGTGTCTGTGTGTGTTTGTGTGTGTGTTTGTGTGTGTGTGTGTGTGTGTGGATGTGTTGGGGGTTTGTGTGTGAATGTTTAGGTGTCTGTGTGTCTGTGTGTGTGTTTGGATGGGGGTTGTGGGTGCGTAAAATGGTTGTGTGAATGTTTTAGGTGGGTGTTGGGTTTAAAATGGTTGTGAATGTTTGTGTGTGTGTGTGTGTGTGTGTTTGTTTGTGTGTGTGTGCATGGGGGGGGGTGTTGGGGGTGTGTGTGGCGGTTTAAAACGGTTACGCTGAATGTTTTACGTTTGTTTTTGTTCCTTTCTTCTTTGCATGATGCATCATATGCTGTGGGAACTAATGGAAACTTCATACTGTATGGAAAATGAAAAATAAACCATTTGAAACTTGTAATTTGAGTTCTGTGTCTGTCAGCAAGGGTAATGCTTCATTTGAGAAATAAAGCCTGGTTAACTTCATTAAGCGTAAACAAACAATTTGCACGCGGCACCAAAGTTTTCATGCCTCAAATTCAAGCTGCCTGGTTGCAGTGTGGAGAATGGCCAATCGTGTTCATAAGCCGACCTCATCACTGCAACCCAATTCAATTCGGCAGCGCCTACACCAGGGCTATTGAATTAGTGGCCCACTGGGCAAATGTGGCCCCATTTTTAGCGCTTTCGACCGGCCCTGACAACAACACCGCAAACGAGCATTTCTCACGCCTTTAAAATGAAAGCGAGTGCTTTCACTGCAAATGCGTCTTGACGTGAACAAAATGGCCCCCCAACTCCCCGCATTTTGGTTTTTCAGAATCTGGCCCCCGTGAAAAATGTATCCTCTAAAAGCTCTCCTCCAAAACACGTGACTGCTTTTCACTGCGCAGTCTAAGCTAAGCTAAGCTAAGCTAAGCTAGCACTGACATTGAGTCGGAAGAGGGCACTTCATGTGTCTCTTGTGCCTGCAGACCGGGTGCCTGATTGACGTCCCACCAACTAAAACCCCTCCCTCCCCGGGCGACACTATTATGCACCTGCCCGTGGGGCTGCTGGCCACAGTCCGCAGCGGTGTGGTCCAGATTCGATACAAAACCATGGGGTCCATGCACACACTTAGAACAGTTCCTTAACAGATTGAGCCACCCAGCAGCATCAACCACGTGACCTTTCCCACAAGTAAGAATGTTTGTTAAAGCTCCAGCTAACAGGCTTTGAGTGTGTGTTCTAGCAACTCATTAGAGAAACCCTACATGCTTAACAGCCCCCCCCACACCCCCACTCTGATTAAAAACCTCTGAACTAAACTGTAGATTTGACAGCTGTTTAACAATCAAGTAGGTCTGTTTCTGCTTCAGAGTGAACGGCATTATGAGGTATTAGGTTTAGCCCAAGAATGATCTTTTGAACTCTCCTTCTGTGAGCTGTCAAGAAGTGGAAATTCCCCCTCCCCCTTTTAACTCTCATTTTGCACCATCGCATATGTGTACCCACTAAACACATTGCACTTCCCTGCCATCAAGTGGTTCCAGAAGGATCTGGTTATGGTTCTGTGTGGCTCAGTAGGTAGAGCATGGCGCTGACAACATTTAGGTTGTGGGTTCAATTCCCATTGGGAACGCATATACTTAAAAATGTATGCATTCACTACTGTGAGTCACCTTGGATAAATGCATCTGCTAAATGGCATATGTTATGTTAATCTGAGTGCAAGAACATGTTATGAGTGGGTGATATGAAGTCAAAATTGATTTAATAATAACATGCAACAAGTAACCAAACCGTCATACTCTCCCTCTACGATCCTCTCTGCACTGGCTCCCCATCGCAGCATGCATCATATTCAAATCACTGGTGCTTGCTTTTCAAGTGGCTAGAGGAACTGCTCCCCCTTACCTCCAGACACTCATCACACCCTACGCCCCAGCCAGACCCCTCCGCTCCGCCTCCTCTGGCAAACTGACTGTCCCATCCCTCCAGGCGCCCGGCAGCCACCTCGTGGTCTCGCCTCTTCTCTGTCCTGACCCCTCGGTGGTGGAGTGACATTCCGCAATTGGTCAGGACTGGGGAATCACTTGTGATCTTCCGCAAAGAATTCTGAATTCTGTACATCTAGCCAATTTTCATCACCACTGCCCACTTGTTCAATACTTTTTATATATGTATCCCTGCTTTGTCCTCATTTATAAAAAAAAAATATAAATTTAAAATTTAAAAATGTCCTTCCCAGTGTTACAGGTATGGTACGCAGCTGCCTACAACGATGTCTCACTATGACTGCACTGATCTCTTGCGCGAACTATGATTGTTCATAACATGTATTAATGCACATCTTGTAAGTCGCTCTGGATAAGAGCATCTGCTAAATGCTTAAAATGTAAATGTAATGTATTAATGCACATCTTGTAAGTCGCTCTGGACAAGAGCATCTGCTAAATGCTTAAAATGTAAATGTAAATGTAATGTAATGTCATCACTCCAGGCCAGGGTTACTCAAATCTGGCCGCCAAATCCGGTCCTGGTTTTCCTTTCTCTCAGGTAGGTAATTGAACAATTAGTGCAGTTGATTGGCCAGAGTGTCTTCACATCTGACTCCCAGGTAAAGGGAGGGTGTGGAAAAACATCAGTACTCACTGGCCCACGAGGACTGTGATTTGAGTAGCCATGCTCTAGGGCCAGGCCATACTGTAGGTATAAGCATGGCACATTATTTTAAGCTCACCCATTGTGGGTGACTAAACTAGTCTGCTTGTGACTGGAAGTTAAACCAACATGAGTGTAAGCCATTCAAACATTTTGCATGCGGTTCAATTGAAGACAGAATTGGAAGCCAAATTCTCTGGCGGTCCGTGTCGGAGTGCCAGAGAACTTGGCTTCCGATTCTGTATTTGGAACTGCACTGCACCTCTCATATAAGAGAAGCACGATTGTGCACAAAGGTTTCCTTCCTCTTTTTTTAACGTGGCTCTTCCACAGGAGCATGGATTTAGTTTTTCCACAAAGCTTGAACACAATCTCGTTCCAAAGTTCATTTAAGTATAAAAAAAAAGAAAAATTGCATAACCTGACCTGTCCTTCTTCCTCTGCCATTGCACCTTGTTCTATATACCTACCAAAGCGGAACTTCGACAAGAGATGGTATTTCTTTCAAGTGCCTGTGCTACTGTGTGAAAGATAATTCAATACTTTTACTTGTAAACTTGTGCAAACACTTCTGGAAATACAGGATCTGTTCACTTCCTCCTCTGGGGAAAATCCAATCCACCCACTATGGTTTCTTTTTTAATGTTTATGGTACTCAAATGACACATTGAAAATCTTTATTGGAATATAAGATTCGGAAATGACAAGGAAAGATATATTTTTTAAAAACCTTGTCATTTTTGTTATTTTAGTGTGTATGATACAAAATAAAAAAAATTTTTAAAGTATGCTGGCTTTGCAATATTAGAAAAAATGTTTACCACCCACACATGCATGCAGTATGCTCTTTGTGCTTGAACATGAAGCATACGTTTAAATTAAAGAAACTTTTGTTTTGTGTTTTAGTTACTCTTAGCTATGTTCTGAAATGAAAGATGTGAGAAGAACATTCCAATTCAATATGAACTGGTCTTCCAGAACCTTCATCTCTGTCCACATATAGACTGTAATGTAAATCTTGGCATGCTTCACGCATGTTATTTTGACATGCTGGGGACAGGCTATGTAAATGACTGTGTCTACATGTGTGTATCTTTCCACAGATTTCCATACGTGTGAATGGTGATTTGCCTCTTAAAAGGCTTGTGAAGGCACCATGACTGCTAGGTCCAGAATTATAGATGGAGGTGTGTTGTTGTGTGGACCTGGGCACCTGGATACGTGTGATTTTACATGTTTTAATGGTCTAATCGAGGTTGGCCCAGTAGCGTAAACCAATGACCCTGAGGAGAAATACAAGACAAATGATTTGCTTTGATTTCATGTACAGTATTCAATCAGTCATCAACAATAATAATAATCACGTTGATAATTGAATAAGTCAAGGAAGTAGAACCTGTGTTGTACTGTTCCAAATCCCAAAACAAGATAAATAGTTACACGGTGTGTGAGATGTAACGTAATTATTGTTTTCTTTGTGACCACCCAATGGGCTGAAAATATATTGATATGAACAATCTGGTGATGACATCACTTCTGTGGTAATTCCATGTTTTTGGCATCAGTACCCAAGTCCTCATAGAGATATTTAGCATCGATCTACCAACCTAGACGCACAACTGCCTGATAAAGGTTTATAGCATTCCAGTTTGAAAAATATACCAAAAATATTCCCCTTTCACTTGAGTATGATCCTGTCCATTGACGATTTCCCAGCTGGAGCGGTTTGCGGCCTTGTTTGCTTCACGTGTGAATGGCCGTGACCCTCGTTTTAAAAAAGCCAACATTGAGCTGGGTGAAGAGAGGGTGACATTTGTGTTGACCCTTTTCAGCTGTGGAAACACATTTCATCGGCATTAAACCATTTTATTTATCCTTTATTTAACCAGGTAGCTCTCTTTTTCAAAATAAAGGAAACACCAATAAAGTGTCTTAACATCGGGGCATTGGGCCACCACGAGCCACCAGAACAGCATCAGTGCACCTTGGCAGAGATTATACAGGTGTCTGGAACTGTACTGGAAGGATGCAATGCCATTCTTCCATGAGAAATCATTTGGTGTTTTGTTGATGGTGGTGGAAAACGCTTTCTCAGGTGCAGCTCCAGAATCTCCAAGTGTTCAATTGGATTTAAATCTGATCTAAATCTGGGGACTGAGATGGTCATGGCATATGGTTTACAATGTTTTCATGCTCATCAAACCATGCATGCCCTATGGATGGGGGACATTGTCATCCTGGAAGAGACCACTCCCACCAGGATAGAAATGCTTCAACATGGGATGAAGGTGATCACTCAGAATGGCTTTGTATTTATTGGTGTTTACCTTGCCCTCCAAGGGGTTGAGTTGACCTGCACCATGCCAAGAAAACACACCTCACACCATAACAGAGCTGCCAGAACCCATCATTTGCTCACATGTTTCCTTTACTTTGACAGCTACTTGTAGGTTTGTCTGTTTGTAGCTCTTTTTATTACCACAGAGTACATTCCTCTTCAAATATTTGTGCAATTCACAAGTTTCCATATTCAGATGTTTGCTTTGACATTACAAAAGCTGTTTATATGAAGGGCATGTTTGTCTCAAATTATTTGGAATTTCTCAGCTTTTTCCAACCCGGAGGGGGCATGCATCATCGGTTGGAGTGCAAATATAATTAGCAATTTTTTTAACAGCTAAGATAAATATTAATGGGCTGCTTGTTTTCTCCTCTGTAATATCAACGCTTTTTCCAGACGGCCAGACAAATTCAAATGATTGTCATTATATTATTAGAGATGGCAGTCATACAACTGCCATCATAACTATCGTTTAAACGCACTGTAATTTGCCTCTAACGTTTGTCCTTTCTATTTTGTTTTCCACTGCGATTAATAAAAAATGAGCGCTCAGGATATCCACCGCATAAAAGGCTAAGCGACATCTGACAAGCCTCTGAACTCTCTCTCGCCTGCCAGCGTTGGAATGACCTCGCCTCTTTGAACCGCAGTGACACAAACGATACGCTGCGGGAGCCCCCTTTCCGGACCCCTTTCATGGCCAGATGAAATGGATCTGGATGGAGCCCGCTTGCCTTGCGTTTCCCTGTACACCAAGAGCCAAAAATGTGGGGTCCACCAGGAAGATGCAGACCGTTGCTGAGGGCCTCCTGCTGACCTCCAGCTGACCTCTGGTTTCCTCCGCACGGCCCAGCCTGTGTGGGTCATCCACAGGGTAGTGAGTCAAAGCCACAAACTCCAGCCCTTACATTCATGTGGTCCACGACATGCAGATACAGAAGGGCCCATTTGAACAGTACAGTTCTGATCTGTACAAAAGTATCCTTTCTCAGAATAGCCACAAATGTCTCTTTCAAGGGTACATGCACACAGATTCAGGGAAAGATGCTTTCAGTTTTAAGGCTTCTGAAGATTAGAATGCATTGTTAACTATTATATATATATTTAGCAGATGCTTTTATCCAAAACAACTTACAGTAGTGACTGCATTTTTTTTTTCCAGTGATCCTAGTGGGAATTGAACCCACAACCCAAGGGTGAGCCACACAGAGTCATATAATATATATATACAGTATATATATCTTATCTACAGTGGGTATAATAATATCCTTGAGTGGCCCAGTCAAAACCCAGCCCTCAATTCCATTGAGAATCTGTGGAAAGATTTTAACATTGCTGTTCATTCCCATCCAACTTGACGGAGCTCGAGCAATTTTATAAAGAAGAATAGGTAAAAATGTCAGTGTCCAGATGTGCAAATAGACACAGCTTTCGTGGCAGATAAAGGAGCTTCTACCAAGTATTAAGTCAAGGGTGGTGAATACTTATGGAATCAATTATTGTCTGTTTTTTATTAGTAATTAATCAAGAAAAAGCTTTTGAGTTGTTTAGTTTATTATATTATAGAGTATTTATTATAGAGTATTTATTATAGAGTATCTTGTGTTGTTCAGTGGCAAGAAATCCCAATTAAACCCATTTTGATTGAATGAAATAAGGACATAAAATGTGAGAAATGCCAAAGGGATGAACACTCTTTATACCCACTGTGTATGAACATGAATGTGTGGGTGTGCATATATATATAATGTAAAATCTTTTATAAAATCACGTCTGACATGTTTAGAGACAGAATGTTCTTATTATGATCTGCCACAAGTGCAAGTATAGATTTTTTGTCCTGTCTCATTTGTTGCTTTTATTGACCATTTATTCTTACCATGCTTACAAACTTTTTATTGTATTACCTGGTTTAACTTTTTTTAATGTTTGTTTCTCACAGTTCCTCCTTGAAGATGATATTTCCCGTCTCAAGAGGCATACATACCGCACATTTTTAATATTCTGTCTGAACACCTGCGTGTGAGAGCCAGGCCGACCGCAGAGGAGAAACACCACACACGCCCATCCTAAAATGAGTAACACAGTGACACATGAAAACTCCCACAGCATGTAGGGCAAGCCAGTGAATGCATTACTGTGGATTTGCAGGGGCTTCTGGTTTAACTCACAAACAGGACGCTGTTTCACCCTTCGTTTCCCAGCGGCTGTCGGTAGCAGATTTAAAGTGCCTGCAACAACTGCTACCTTAGGACACATTTCCTATCCACGCTATAGATGCAGGAAACAGAACTAATGTCTTCCTGTTTGCTACTGTACACACACACACACACACACACACACACACACACACACACACACACACACACACACACACTCACCCACACACACACACACACACACACACACAGCACACACACAGCACACACACATGTACGCTTGAACGCATGTACACACAGCACACATACACACACACATACAAACACAGACACAAACTTACA
Source organism: Aldrovandia affinis (assembly GCA_029706075.1). Classification (NCBI taxonomy): domain Eukaryota; kingdom Metazoa; phylum Chordata; class Actinopteri; order Notacanthiformes; family Halosauridae; genus Aldrovandia; species Aldrovandia affinis. Next base: position 1,558,523 of record JAINUG010000129.1, read on the forward strand.
AACAGTCTATAGTGTTATATCCTTAAAGTGTTTTACAAATAACAGAGTATGTATAACCCATGTAGAAAATGATGTGTGTTCTATGATTGAATATCATAACGTTTCCAGTTAGAGGGATACATTGATACACACAAAAAAAAAAAAAAAAAAATCTGGCCAAAAATTGAAATAAAAAGTTGAAAAAACGTCATCAATTGGAGTTCAGCCACATGGCCATGGAAGTTGATGTAACATTCAGCGGACACTTCAGCGCTGTGATCCATGCACGTGGGAGTAACTTGCTCAAATTGGCCTTTTTAGAAAGCACAGGGCATGTGCGCTATTTTAGTGCACACCCATGCATATCAGAAAAGAACACCACCTAGTGTACGGTTTGCCTATTGCGATTTCTGCTTCAGGCACATAAATCTAGTTTATCAGGTGACACCCTCACGCAAAGTCAACTGAATCCAATATCACAACTTAAATTTCTAATGTTCAGCAGACAGTTCATCACAAAGTCAGCCATAAATGTGTCCATGGATCTCTGGGGGGGAGAAAAGTGAGCCTTACACAGCACCTTGATGAGCTCAAGTTACCACTGCACAGTCCTTTCTCCAGGTTTGGAATCTGTACCTTCCTAGCTCTTCCACTGGAACAGGATATTACAAAGAGGGTGGCCAACCCTGGTCCTGGAGAGCCAAAAGGTCTGCTGGCTTTTTGCTTTCACCTTAAAATCAACAACCAGTTCAGAGCCAAGAAACCAAGTGAGGTGAGATAATTGCTGTGTAATCGAGTGCTCGAATGGATCATTAAGGGTTGAGTAACAACGGAAACCGACACACCCTGCGGATCTCCATGATCCAGGGTTGGCCGTCCCTGGCCTACATTAATCTCTTACTTGTGATTTAGTGCCATCTGCTGGCTAAACGTTGCTGCCAAGCCACCAAGTCATTAGCTGGCACTGCGTTCTGCCCGGCACCCCAAAACTTGCACGCGTGCAATTCTCAGGACAGCTTTGTCAGAACAATTCACAGGCAGTCATTAACTAGAAAGCAATTACAGCTGATGAAGAGGGTTCGGGTGCACTTGTGAAGATCGGTTTCCCCCCACAGGGGGGCATGGTGTCGATGTCCCGATCTGTCCTCGCATTTTGAGTTCCAGAAACTTCTGGAATCCTTTGGGCTCCTTGGGAAAGCTGCTGGCTCTTGCTGATTCCTGACTCAGGGTGCCAGAGGTAACTCTAACGGAGTAATGATTCATTCATATATTATTGGCCTTAACCTAAGACATTCCCGATGTAAAGGTAGAATAAAATAAGATTGATCTTTTAAGAGATCACACTTTAAATAAAGTGTAACTTTATAATACTTCATACTGGATGTATACTACCTTGAGTAGCATGGTGATACAACTATAAAAGCAAATAGTGTGGTATATGAGGCAAGGCTGAAATTAACATATATATTGGGGGGGACACATCCCCCCCAATATTCAGATATGCTCAAAATGTCCCCCCCAATATATAGCCTAGCTGATTTTTTTTTTAAATGTCCCCCAATGTTGACTCCATGGTTACGGCCTTGATATGAGGTATAATGTAGAGTAATATGAAATGTTTTCATGCACGTTGTTCACCTAGTGATGTATCAGTCACCAAAAATACATTGAAAACTTGTCTGCAACTGCAGTGTATATTTGAAAATGTCACCCCATACCAAATAATTTTCCACTATTGGCACGTTATATGTGAATACTAGGGGTGTAACGGTACACACAAATCACGGTTCGGTACGTACCTCGGTTTTGAAGTCACGGTTCGGTACGTTTTTGGTACAGCAGGGGGGGGAAGAAATGCAAAACATAAAATAGCTTTTCATTTATTATGAAATTTGTAAACAGTGTCTAATTGGTCATAATTTACTGAACAAAGCACTGAAATGCGGACAAGAGGGAACTTCGTAGCGGGTCTCAATCACTTTCAATATGTGTTTAAAACCCGTGTTCTCTACAACGGAGTATGGTCGCAGATCCGTTGCTATAAAAACATCTACGGCGTTTGTTATTGCTTTGGCCCGGTTTGAATTATCAGCGAGAGGATGCTTAAATGCCATGGTGAGCTGGATTTGTACTCCACTCTGCACTCCGGCATGCTGCTTTCGTCCGGGGTTCATTCGGAGTTTTGAATTAAGTTTCGCACACAAAAAAAGTTCTGCATGTGCGTTAGTGGTTAAAGGAAGATTCCGAACGGTTCGGTACGAATACGTGTACCGTTACACCCCTAGTGAATACTGAAAGACTGCATCCAACTTAACAAAACTATGCTATGCTATGTTTCTTACATTATTTACACTTTTTTAAACAATTATTACTATGTTTTTCTTTTTCTCCCAATTTGGAATTCTGTAGCCTGCACTTTCTGTAGCCTGTCAATCTGTGAGAGCGCAGACAAGCACATGGTCTCCTCTGAAACACGCGCTGTCTCATTTCACTCCAGGTCCCACCAGCTGGGCTGGCAGAAGTCACTGTGTCAGAGGAGTACCCTTCATGTGCAGCTTGTGCAGGCAGACTGCAGATGCCCAATCAACCAGATGGGGTCACTGCTGAGCAATGAGACATGGTCAATGAGACACAGGGATTCAGTTCCCACTGACCAAATCCCTTCCTCCCTGGGCGACGCTATGGTCGATTACACACCCTCTCAGTCACACCTTCAACTTATTACAGGGCTAAGATACTCTTACCTTACACCGTGTGCACCAGCACCACTCATTTACCAGAATTGACCCAGACACACATCCATTTCCAAGTGCATTAGTGTCCTCAAAGTAGGACTAAAAGAGGAAATCCAAAGACCGGGTGGTTTTAAAAAGAACTGCTAAAGTGTCTTATTTTAAGAATGAACAAATACATTTCCAAGCAATGCCATGATTTCCATATTAAGTAAAACAACCGTCAGTACTATTTCATAATAATTTAGTGGTGAGGTCTGAAGTTTGACTTTTTGGTATTACCCCCGCCAAATATGTTTCTACTTTGTTTCTTCTAAAAGCATTTTTGGACAGTCCTCGATATCAGATGGAAGGATGTAACATTTGAACCGTGTGTTGAGTTGTTCTGAATGGCCACCTCCTTCCTGGCTATTATTTTCTGATCTGTTATTTTTGTCCTCAGAGATATTCTTGAATATATATGTGATGCTCGTTCAGGGATGTTTACTCACTGGGTTTTCAGCTTCGTTACACCGACGTTATCAATTAAAGCTGTTCATCAATTAATTGCACAGTTAACTCACCTCACCTGGTTTATTGGATATGAATTGGTTGCAGATTTTTGAGGTGAAAACTAAAATTAGCCGCCCTTCAGCTCCTCAAGTGCAATAGTGAATAGCACTAGCTTTAACACATTGTTGCCAGCCACACCACCCTGTAGCCTTATTGTGCCAAACTGCTGAAGATAAGCAGAGTTGGGTTTGGTTACTACTTGAATGGGACACCTCCTGGGAAAACCCTGAAGGGGTGTTGATGGGCCAGTAGAGGGCATTCTTCCCTCAGGACCAAATCCAATCCGGTGCCCCAGCGCAGAGATAGGGGCACAGTGCTGTAGAAGGTGCCGTCCTTGGGATGAAATGTTGAACTGAGGTCCTAACTGAGTAGGCCAATCATAGGCCAATCGGTAAACCCCCTGCACAATCCCTACACATGTTGACCTACCCGGTTAAATGAAATGAGGCTAGCAAATAACAACTGGAATACAGTGAGGGGTTGATCATTTCAAGATAATTTGTTTCAATACCAGCAAAGAGAACAACAAATAGACTTCCTGTTTCTGGAGTCATTTATGTCTATTATGTTTGTTTTATTTTGTCAGCACATTTCTTGGTACTTGATGTAAAAGCTTTTTTGGCTCTTGATAAGACATGGCTTATATTTCTCCCATATTATAGCATGATATAAACCCATATTATGTTGCCTGATGTTGACGCACATCCCGGATATTCATTTTCATGTCTATGGCTTAAATAGTTTTTTCTGTCTTTGTTTGATTAAATTTCACTGAATAAGATCAGTTGTGTTTTGTTTAAACTCGAAATGATTACTACTTTGGTATTCGTGTGTCAAGTTGGGTCAATGGTGACTTGAGATCTGTGTTGTGCTTGCTTAAATCAAAGTATTTCATTTTCTCATGCCCTCTTTCAGAATCTCCGCAACCTGTTCCCACTTTTTTTGTTGAAATTGTTTAGTTTTTTTAATAACCCCATTGACCCCACTGTCTTGATATAGTTGAACTTATATTGCATGGATTTGGGGGTTTTGAGCTTTAAGGATGAATCTATTCATTGTGTTTTTAAATCCAAAATAATTTATTTCTTTATTTTTTATTTTGAAAAAGGCTTCATTGTGCTGCAATCACTGAAAACATGACATTTTGGTGAGAGGAGCAATTATTACTATAAGGCCCACTCCTTTCACTTTTTAAAATTTCATTAGAACGTATTTTAACTTTATCAGTTACTGGAGCTTTAGCCGTTTATCCGAAAAATACATCTTAAGTGCAGATAGTCTCCTTTTCTCTCACAGACTCCACGCGTCTTTCTTTGAGGAGACATAATTAATCAAAAAAAGCTTCCATTGTGTCCTGTAAATGATCCAAAATTAGTGGGGCCCTGCTTGTCAAAAAGGCTCAAACTTTGACTTCACATTTGAACATTTCTGTGCTAATTGTAATGTTTGTTATTTTTCTCTCGAGCCTTTTTCCTCAAATGCAATTTAAGCTCATTTACAAAATAGAACTGAAACTCAACGTGTTTGTTTTCTTTGGACCGATCCCGAAGTCATTCTCCGTTAGCCGTGATGTCCGCTGTGCGTTGTTTTCCATTGGTGCCATCCAGCAACCAGTCACTCCGCCCCCCCCTGCAATCAGATGGACTGCCAATCAGATTCGTGAAGCTCCCAGCTGTGCATGCTCCAAGGGAAATGCTGCAGCCAATCGGGACACATCTTGCTTTCTCCCTTTCTTTCATGTTTGTTTGGAGAGAATTTGTCAAACGTCTGCACACTGGATGATGTTACAAATACCGCTTGTGTTTTGCGGCGCTCTCTATTTTCATAAATTAAGCTGTCTTATTTGAATTAGCTTAAAGACCTGCGCCTGTTTTCCTTGGCGAGGAAGCAGAGGGGAAGCCGTGTCATGAGTTTGTTCCTTTTAAAGCAAAAAGAGCACATTTTCCTTTTTGAAGTCCTTGAACTTCTAAGTAGGCCACATGTGTTCATGGAAGAATAATTAGGTCACAAACCAGGAATTTGGTACAGCGGTAAAGTAGAACAAACAATCTTCAGTCCAATGGCACAACGGCAAAAAAGAAGAAAAAACCAGTCTGGATTTTGTGTCTATTTATGCTTCTAGTTAGGAGCGTTACTGGTGGGGGAAGTCAACATAATGGATAAAGACACCATCGGAAAGATAGCTCCAAGGCCAAAGGCAAAGAGGCTCTTTGTTTACTCGAATTTACAGCTGATATATTTTAGAATGTCAAACTTTAGTGTCCTCACCAAAAAAAAAAAATGCTGAAAAAATAAATAGAACAGAGTTTTGAGTTCAGACTTCTTTGAAAGGGAAGTTGGGCTGAGGCTGAGAGTCGGTTCATACTGGAGCGGAGGAGAAGTTGGAGGGGACGAATGAAGTCTTTGGCTGTGATGAGGACCGCTGCAATCAGTGCTTTGGGGGGCTTTATTTAGACGGTGTTCACCGCGAGCTGAATCACAAGAATATAGTTTTACTTGTGACAAGTGTGTGGAGTTTGTGCAGGCTGGAACCATGACCGTGGCCTGACAGTACCAGTCAGTTTGCTGCCGCTGGCCTGTGTTTGCTGGCTGATGCAATCGGTCGCCATAAACAACGGGATTGCACAATCCACAGTGTGACGGAGATGTGATGTATTTATGGGGTGGTTGTGATTTGATTTGAGCATGTGCTCCAGAATGTCATTATTGCACGTGTTTTCCGATGACGTGCTGATTTGACTATCAAAACCTTTTCTTTTTCTGTGACCGTCAAATTCCTGCCTCGAGACCTTGAAGGGCCAACAGGAGAAGAACGACCCTCCGTCCCCAGAGAACACTGGTTAGACCTTTCGGTTGTGCTTTATCGATTTGATATGTTGTGAAATTGTGATGTTTTGTTGAAGTTTATTTTGATTTCTCTAAACTCCCTTTTCCTTTGAAAAATTTAGGAGGCAACGTCACAATAGCCAGACAGGTCAGAAGCAAAAAAGTGTAAAAAATTCTGCACAGGAACGCCTTGCCAGAACTTCATATCAAATAAAAAACTCATGTTTTTGTTTGCTCCTACATTAACTTAAAGTTGGTGGGGGGGGGGGGGCAGAAGAGGCAGTTGAAAGGGGGGAAAAGAAGACAAACTAAAACATTTTTTAACGCCTCACCTTGGAAAAACTAAAAGGCTGGGAAAAAGTGTGCTCCATGGGAAATGGTAATGGAGAAATGAGAATGAGCTTAGAGGAACTCGTTATTTTAGCTGGGGAGAGGTGGAAATCAAATTGCACCCATATGGGCTTGAAACACAGGGGCGATGGGACATTTGTTGGAGGTGATTTATTGTTCCAGTGGAGTAAGTGCAGTTGAGAGCGCTGCTGTGAAACAGAAGCTGAATCTGCTCTCTGCCGAAGGAGGTCACGTGTCAGGCTGGGGCTCCTGACACCAGCTGCCGCTCCGAGGCCTTCAGGACGCAGGTCTTTCAGCTGCAGAGCATTCTACTGGGCCTGGAACCGCACAGCACAGCCTTACATTACCCTCAGACATCAGTTTACATAGCAATATTGAATATAGAATACATTCTACGATATGTAGATGGTCAGAACGTATGGTCAAGATATGATACCAGACCGTGGGGCTCATCCACACACTAGAACAGTGCCTTAACAGGATGCAGACCGTGGGGCTCCTACACACGCTACAGCAGTACCTTAACAGGATGCAGACCGTGGGCCTCATCCACACACTAGAACAGTGTCTTAACAGGATGCAGACCGTGGGGCTCATCCACACACTAGAACAGTGCCTTAACAGGATGCAGACCATGGGGCTCATCCACACACTAGAACAGTGTCTTAACAGGATGCAGACCGTGGGGCTCATCCACACACTAGAACAGTGCCTTAACAGGATGCAGACCGTGGGGCTCATCCACACACTAGAACAGTGCCTTAACAGGATGCAGACCGTGGGGCTCATCCACACACTAGAACAGTGCCTTAACATGATGCAGACCATGGGGCTCATCCACACACTAGAACAGTGCCTTAACAGGATGCAGAATGTGGGGCTCATCTACACACTAGAACAGCGCCTTAACAGGATGCAGACCATGGTGCTCATCCACACACTAGAACAGTGCCTTAACAGGATGCAGACCGTGGGGCTCATCCACACACTAGAACAGTGCCTTAACAGGATGCAGACCGTGGGGCTCATCCACACACTAGAACAGTGCCTTAACAGGATGCAGAGCGTGGGGCTCATCCACACACTAGAGCAGTGCCTTAACAGGATGCAGACCGTGGGGCTCATCCACACACTAGAACAGTGCCTTAACAGGATGCAGACCGTGGGGCTCATCCACACACTAGAACAGTGCCTTAACAGGATGCAGACCGTGGGGCTCATCCACACACTAGAACAGTGCCTTAACAGGATGCAGACCGTGGGGCTCATCCACACACTAGAACAGTGCCTTAACAGGATGCAGACCGTGGGGCTCATCCACACACTAGAACAGGATGAGTGCCTTAACTTCCTGTTTCTCTGAGGCGGAATGATGGGATCGTTGGAGCTGGTGAGTGAAGCGATGCAGAGACAGGGCACATGCAGGCTGATGTAAATGGTTGTCACTCTTATTTCTGTCTTTGTTTACTTCAGCTGTCACCACAAAGCTGCTAATCCCCCCCGCTCATGGGGCACATGACTAATTACCTGGCAGGTGTTCTTGCCTGTGTTTGCAAACCTGTCTCTCTTGGTGTAGCCACATGGGGGTGTCTGCAAACACACAAGGTGAGTATCAGAGCTCAGAGTATGGAGGCAGCAGACTCACAGATTTCAGGTCTTGCATTGTACATGCGGGTTACTGCCAAACTAAAGGAAACACCAACATTAATGGGGTGTTGGGTCACAACGAGCCACCTGAACAGCTTCAATGCACCCTGGCATAGATTCTACAACTGTCTGAAAATCTACTGAAGGGATGCAACACCATTCTTCCATGAGAAATTCCATCATTTGGTGTTTTGTTGATGGTGGTGGAAAACACTGTCTCAGGTGCCCCTTCAGATTCTCCCGCAAGTGTTCAACTGGGTTGAGATCTGGTGACTGAGACGGCCATGGCATATGGTTTACATCGGTTTCATGCTCATCAAACCATTCAGTGACCACACATGCCCTGTGGATGGGGGTGTTGTCATCCTGGAAGAGACCACTGCCATCAGGATAGAAATGCTGCACCACAGGATGAAGGTGATCACTCAGAATGACTTTGTATTTATATGTGTTTACTTTGCACTCTAAGGGGCTGAGTGGACCTCAACCATGCCAGGAAAATACATGCCACACCAGACCTGCCAGAACCCTTCATTTACTCAAGTGTCTTTATTTTGGCAGTTGCCTTTATTATCTGTTTATAGAGATAGACATTTATGGAAGGCACTTTGCTCAAGACATTGGACATAGGTGTGAATTGAATCCACAGCTCTCAAGTTCCAGTTATCCAGACAACCCCCTCCCCTCCACCCATTCTGACCCTTCAGCACGAGGACAGCTAAGCGAATCCGTAAGGCCTCTGCTAAATATTGCCACTGACAGCAGACATGACGGGAAATTAAAAAATGGAGAGCAAGCTCCACCGGAGCTCGCCGGGAGACTGCGAGGGTCTGCTGAAGAATTGACACACTTGGCTTTTGTTGCCTTTGGCCTATTGAGGTTCCCCCATTCTGAGCCAAAGTGAACAATATTTCCATTTTTTCCAATTAGAATACAGGAAATCCCCACTTGCAGCTGGGCTCTGTGAAATATTAGTTTGTTAGTATATAACCTGAGGCCGAGGAAGATTAATGATAGCAACTGGAATCCTTTCCAATCCTGTGAGTTATTATGGAAGCTTCTTGTCCAAAATGGAGAGAGCGCATCCAGGTCCAATTTTATTCTTTATGACGTGTTCTTTTAAATTATACGTCCAAAAGCACGTTTATGGCATTTCAAGTTCTTTGGGAAGAGTGATGCTAATGTTGCCTTGTGCCGTCCATCTCACAGAGTCATGCTGCGCACACAGAACTTCCCCAGTTTAAGTCTTTTAGGGGCCTCCTATAGCGTAGCGGTCTAACGCACCCGTATTGGCTGGTCCTTTACGAGTGTGAGCTGCCTATCACGGTCGTGGTTCGAAACCCGACTGTACCAGACCGGCCCTGGTGGGGAGTCCCGATCGGGGGCGGCGTTTGGCTGTCCGCCCCAGGGGGAGCGGGAGGGTGTCTCCAGAGCGTGGGTGGGCAAATTCCGTCTCCAAGGAGTTCGCTGCCCTCTGAGAATTAGCTTACCTTGTAGAGACGGGCAGCAAGTTTGTGTGGGAAGGGCAAATCTAAATAAATAGAAGGCATAATTGGGCACTAAATTGGGAGAAAAACTGGAAAAAATCTGAAACAAATTTTAAAAGTAAAAAAGGTTGCTCAATGACTGATTCCAGTGTGAAAAGCAGGGAGGCACAGACTGCACAGTTGAAGCTCACTCTGGGCAGTACTTTAGTGCAATGATTGGGGTACTGGGCTTGTAACCCACAGGTTGCCAGTTCGATTCCCATATGGGGCACTGCCGTTGTAGCCTTGCGCAAGGTGCTTAATCTGAACTGCTTCAGTAAATCCAGCTGTGTAAATGGATTGTATGTACTAAATGTAACACTGGGTAAGTTGCTCTGGATAAGAGCCTCTTAATGTACTGCCACTGGAGGCAATACCTGATCTACTTCAAATATCAGTTTACCAGACCAAATACCAGACCAAACAATCACATCAATTACACAATATGAGGAAAATGCTTTTAAAGTCATCAAAATAAATGACTAAGTCATTGGCTAACTTGTAGACGTCTGCTAAATGCCTCAAATGTAAATGATGATAGATAGACCGCGTTCTGTGTGTTCCTGAAAGACTAAATGCATTGTGTGTGTGTGTGTGTGTTGGAGGAAGGGCGTGTGGTCCTGAGGTATGGTTCCATCTCTACCGAATCAGCAGCCATGACTTCACCGGCAGCGGGCGGCGGTGGCAGCAGGAGCAGCCAGGAAGGGCGGGAAACCCTGGGGAGGATTCCTCCCACGCGGGGCGGAGCCGGGGGGTCGGCCCCCCGGAGCTGTTTACACGAGCGAGCTTCCCTCCACATTCCTGCCTGTCACTCACGCTGCCCTCCCACTCACCTGACATTCTGCAGATGTACAGATTCATCAAGATAAGAGGCTCTTTTTAGGGGTGGGGTGGGGGTTGCACCGCAGGAGCGGGATCCGGCTGCCGGCCCAAACCCGTCCGCCCGCCCGGCTCCCTGTCCGTCCGTCCGCCCCCGAGCAATCGTCTGGAGAGCGGCGGACTTCTGCTCCCGCTCGCCGCAGTTTTGGCGTTGGAGGAGGTGAGGGGAATGACATCATGCCAAGACCGCGGCGCCGGGTGGCCTCTCAGCGGCAGTGGGGCCCAGACCAGATCTGGGTCAAAATATCACTCTAAATACTTTAACCCTTTAGACACAGCGGTAAAATCCCAGCAGATTACTGCCAACGTTAAGAGTTGGGTCTATTTTCACCCGTTCCACAGGATGAGATTTGTCATTTACAGGGTTTTTTGTGTGTTTTGGTTAGGGACTTGCTTCATTGGAAATACGCAGAGATCTGCTGGAGTGTTTTCGAAAGTTTCTGGCATCTAAAGAGTTAAAAGTATTTAAAGTGTGTGTTGGACCCAAGTCCGGTCCAATACGGACGGAGCTCAGACAAACCCCCCGAAGCAGTAAGTGAAGGCGGTTCTGAATTCAAACTATCAAATCAAATCAAATTTATTTGTATAGCGCTTTTCACAATTGAATTCTCACAAAACGCTTAACAGAGGGGGAACCCAGGCCTAGACCCCCCCATAGGCAAGCCTAAAGGTGACAGTGGCAAGGAAAAACTCCCTTGGTAGGAAGAAACCTTGGGAGGAACCCGACTAAAAGGGGGGGGAGCCCATCCTCTTCTGGCCGGCACATGGGTGTGTCCAAAAAAGACCATATCATGGTCAGTCCAAGGTATCGACCGGAAAGCCGCTAAGGAGATCTCACGCTGATCCATCCACTCAGAGCGGCGACGGTGCATCGACACACTGTCAGAAAGACGCACTAAACTAAACTAAACACTTCCGCCTGTTGGCTGCTGCTGCTCATTTTCGCAGATCTTCTTTTAGTTTTTTTTTAAGAGCAGAGGACATATTTAGTTAGTTAGCGCTGTCAGCGACCGCTCCCGAGAAGAAGAGCGGTAAACAGTTTTAGAAGATACGATCCAAAGGGCCTTAACCCGTACGCCATTATCGCGGGGCGCAATCAGCAGGGGACCCCTTTAACGGGTTTGCGAGCTGTGGCCGGGGCTCGTTTCCCGTGCTCCTGACAGCGCCCGTCCCGGGGCGGTGACACCAGCCGGGGCAATCAGCGCCGGGGTTTGATGTGCTCTGATGTTCCTCGCGGTGTGCGGTCCCCTAACTACTTCACCATGGAGGGGAGGCGGGCGTCCGCGGGCCGTGGGGCGGGGAGTCGCGGCGGTGGCGGAGGGAGGGAGAGAAGGAGAGAGGGAGGGAGGCCGCGCGTGTTGATCACAGGGAGGAACACGTCGGCCCCGGCACATGCCCGCCAATAACCTCTCCCGGCTTGCGGCCTACTGGGGCCGCTGATGACACCACTCCCACGGGGGGGGGTGTTCTCATTGTAATGGATTCGATTCCCCCCCATCATTCAGCAGACAGTAGTGTGGGGTTGGAGGGGGAGTTAATGCGATGCAGCAGCTGTCTATGTTCGTCTTAAGAGGAATGCATCACATCCTAGGACAAAAAACATGAATTCAATCCCCCCCGCTTCAGGTTCCCTGTGTACCTGCCCGGACTCTTCGGATAGCTTCTGTAAAAAGATGGGAGAGAGACGGGAGGAGGAAGTGATGCGGGGTGTGCCGCCCGTCACCGTGACAGCTGACAGGAAGTGAAGGCCCGGATGAGGGGAATGTGTCATGTGACTGGAGCACTCTTGCTTTTTTGGTTTTGCTTAAATCTTTTTTTTTTCTCAGTTATTACCAGACAGCCCGACGTGGAGAAGCTGATTTCCAGGCGACGTAGGGGAGTGTGTCTGAGCGAGAAGTAACGGCGGGTGGGGATCCATAAATCTTTCAGGAGATTTCTGTAAAAAACTGGTGTGTTCCGTGACAGCCAACCGTATTTAGGAGGTTTTATATCGTTTGTGGGCATGCGGGAGAGGAGGCTTAAATCCTGGAGACTCCTGGAACATAGACTTGAGCTGTCTGTATTACGCAGTGCCAGAGTCAGGCTCAATTCCATTTCAATTCAGTTAATTCCGGACATGAATTCAATTAATTCATTTTAAAAGCCTCAGAGAATACAGGAATTTTTCAATTCACGAATTGAATTTCAATTAATTTCCTGAATTGGCTGAATTTAAATGGAATTGCCCTCCGCTCTGGTGTCTATATTAACATTAAATAAGACAGCCGTTTAGGCAGCTGTACAGAACCAGGCCTCCTCTCGCCGTGGAAACGTCTCCGTCTCTCTCTTCCCCTCGGACGGATTAAACGGATGGTTTATGGAGAGTCGGGATGCCTTCGCTCATCTTTCCTGCTGGTCTTGTTTTACGGCCGGCCCTCACAGCGGGGTCCGAGGGCTTCCCGCCCAGCCGCAGTGAGGGGGCCCTATAAAACATGGCTCCTCTAACTTTATGGTGATGCGAAACGAATGATGTGGAAATAAAATATGGACTACAAATATATAATAAAAATTGTCTGTGTTTCCTGCCCCCCTGAGCTCACGCCGAGCTGTCTGCCTAAACAGGGCCCCCCCTGAGGAGGGACAGGGTCTCCCGTGCCCCCCTCACCCCCTCGCGCGTATCTCGGTCAGCGCCCCTCAATCCACCCTTATCTGTTAGTGACTGGCCGTACCCAGCGCACAGCGAAGCATGACGCCTCTCTGTCTCTCTAATGGTTTCCTGAGTGACAGGTTCGTATGGCCGTGTGTGTCTCATTGCCAGTCCTGAAGAACAGAGAATGCCTGCTATTGTCATTAGCGTTCAGGGCATCTGTTGTCACGACTCGTTCGGTCACGCCATCGATGTGGTATGTACGTATAAAACTAAACGAGGCTGTGCATTTAGTGCCCATGGGCATGTCACGGAGTAACAGAACCCACGCTAAGCACAATATAGCACAATCAGAGCAAACACAGACACGTGTGCAGACACACACGCAAACACACACGCACACAATTGCAAACACGCAAAAAAAAAACAGCTGGTATAGATTGTCACGTCGGGATCATTAAAGCAAAATCTATATTGGATCATACTGTATTTTTCTGGTTGTTGTGGAGAATCATACCACCAGCATAAAGATGAAGGCCAGCATTCCCAATAAAACAGCTGAAAGTGTAGAGGATTCTACCAGCTTGCCCCAGAGCATGATGGGAAACTCTCAGATGTAACAGCATCTTCCGCAAGAGTAGCCCTGCTTCCATCTCTCCATGGTCCTGTACATTTGAGCTACAGTACATAAACCGATTTAGCTAATTTCCATGATTTTTATTTATGGTTATGAAGGTAAATCTACATTTAAAGTGTAGATACACTGAAATTTAGCCTGACCTGGTAAAGGTAAATTTTAAGTACTGTAAATCGATTTATGGTCATTCATCATTTTGGAGTACATTTTGTGCATTTATTTATTTCAATAAATAATATTTAAATTATTAGAGTAAAACAATATTTCCAAACATGCACATGAACCACACAGCTCAGAGCCATGAATTACACAAAAATATTGCAATGCTGTCGTTCTAAAATCATTTCACTAGATGGCAGCAAAAGACAGTTCAATCTCCCTGCCATCATCCATAAGATCCATACTGGGTCAAGGCTGAATGAGCATTGCCAGGTTTCTGCTGGATCATAGTAACTATATTATATAGACTATATAATACATACTCTCTATACCACATAATAATAATAATACTAATAATAATAGAATCTAATAATCCTGTGATGAGAAGTCAAATGTTTGGCGCTCAGGCACCCTCATTTTTGTTCTTTTTTTTTGGGGGGGGGGGGACGGATTCACACACATGCTCTGATGTTTTTTGATCGAATTTTAATCAACAAGTTCTTACTTGAGAAAAACGCGGACCACTAAACAATAGCAACCAAAAGGGGCCAGCGATGGACACCGTGAAAATGTGACGTATGGCCGTCATCATTCAATCGACGTACCGTGTGCATTAATGTCCCTCGTCATGTTTGGAAACTTCATCGCATCCGTACGTATGATTCAGGGGCGTAAACCCATGTGCTGTATGGTTTTAGACTCATTTCTCTTAGTCGTCAGCAGAGAGCACATGACAGCTTCCACAGAGAAGAGCTTAAGCGCTGACAGTGAGGTCCAGGGAGTGGAGCTTGGGTGGTATGGGTCAGTCACAGTCCAGAGACAGCTGCAGTCTAGACACCTATTCACACGGGCCTGCTCTACACTGTTTACATGAAGATATGATCCAGTATCGATCAGGCCGGGGTGAGGGGGGGAGGGGTGATTATTGGGGGCAAACATGGGGAGGGTTCTTCATCTGGGGAAACACCCCCCCATTTGAGGCAGGCAGTGTGGTATAATGGTTAGGGAACTGGGCTTGTAACGTTAAGGTTGCAGGTTCGATCCCCAGGTGGGACACTGCCGTTGTACCCTTGAGCAAGGTACTTAACCTGAATTGCTTCAGTTAATATCCAGCTGTATAAATGGAGTGTAAAGAAATGTAAACTGTAAGTCGCTCTGGATAACAGCGTCTGCTAAATGCCTGTAATGTAACGCATCCCCACACGCCCGTGGAGTTGGCGGCTGCTGGCTCAGTTCGGTGTCTGTGGGAGCCCCCCCCCCTCCCCAGAGGTCACGGCTGTATCAGTGCACATGCTGTGTTCACCAGGGTCCCATTTCAGTTCCATTTCAATTCAGTTAATTCAGGCAATGAATTGAAATATAACTCATGAATTGAAATCCCCATCGTGAGGATTTTCCATTGACATTAATTGCATTTGAATGCATTTCCTGAATTGACCGAATTGAGGGTGAACTCTGGTTTTCAGGCAGGATGGGCTCTCATTCCTGCAGCTAAGACGTTGTGGGATTTTGAATTGTGGTGTACCCACACGTCACTGCTGCTCCGCTCTGAAATGGTATCAACTCAGCTGCGCTCGAAGTTGGGAATAACAACGGCTGTAGCAACGTCAATAAATCCTTTACACACATTTTAACTGCCTAATTTCAAACTCAATCTAGACAAAACTTGAAAGTGGGTGTGCTTGTTTCATAAAGTGTGAGACACGTACAGTTTTGCTGGGAAATTCAACAGAAATGCAGCAGATTTCACCCAGACTCACAATTATTCTGATTATATATGATCAAATAATGGAGATTCTGTGTTTTCAGGAGAATTTTTTTGGGTGAAATGTGGAAGTGTTGATATCATGGGATAGGTTCTCGACGAGCAAATATAGAAAAATAGTAAACACTTACATAGGAGTGACACATTTTCAGCTAAATAAAACACAGAAGCAAGCCTTACGAAATGTCTTTTCTAATCCGTGTGTCCAGACATCGTTAAAGCATTAAAGACAGACAGCTCTATCATGTTTTATTTGATCACACATATCACTTACTAATCAGGGATTTCGCTTTCCAAAAGTGCTTTATCAGCGGTTTGTCAACATTCTCGGGGGTTTATGAACGAGAGTTCGTCATGGTTCAAGACAGCCAAAACAGCAGGACATAAAAGAAGACTTTCTAAATTTAAGGGAGCAACAATTATCACCCTTCCAGGGACCCGCAGGCATGACCCCTTTCCCACAGCCAAGCAGGTGGTAAATGCCCCGTCCCCTAACTTGCCCCTCGCACCCCCGGACCCCCCTGCCCCCCTGCCAGCCTGACAGGAACACTCTGTAAATGTCACGGGTGTGGTGTTCCCTGAACGCGTTGTGATTGGCACAGGCCCGTGAGGAGTGAGCTGTTCTGACAGGCCTGGAACTTAACTCTGTCCCGCTCGGTATCGCCAATCCGAGGTGGCGGCCAATGCTCGACCCCCATCTCTCCCCCCCCCCCACACACCCGCCTGGCCTTGTCCCCATGCCGGGTAGCCTTACAGATTTACACTGCCACCGGCGTTTATGAAAAGCTACCCCCCACCGCGGTGCTTTGTCAGTGTCTTCTCATGTCAGCGCTGTAAATCCGCCGTGTGCAAGCTCTACGTTTTAAAGGGTTCTCAGAACGTCCCGGGACAGTTTGGGTGGGGGCGCTGAGAAGCCAGTGTGGCCCTGGGCCCTCCGCCAAGGCTGTAGGGTCGACCGTGAGGATTTGGGGGAGGACGGTGTTCCACGCTCGGGGGTCCTCGTTTCACCTCCTGTCCGGGGATAGGTCACACATGGACCCGCCCCCAGACTGCGGTTGGCGCTTCGCTAGACAATGACATGTCAGCAAAAAAAAAAAAAAACAGATAGCTAATATTGACACTTTATTATTTGTAAGGTTTATTCCAGGAATTGGGATGATTGGAGAAAAAGCACCGCTCGACAGCAATGGACAAATTTCACTGTGGACAACTTAATGTGTTAAGCAGGTGTCTGTAAAATAAAAAGAGGAAAAATAAATATGGAGAAAGTCGTGGACAAAGAAATCAAAAGTGGAATTGATTTTGTAGCTATCGATTGGCCGCTGAACAACATAACATTTATGCTGAACTCTTTCTCAAAGGAGCTCATAAAGTTTATTGTGAAAGGACTTTATCTAAGACTTGCACAGGCGCAGTTAAAATTTAATTGTGAATGATAATGGCAAGTTGCTCACTCGTCAAAATTATTACATTGAAGTATTTTTAGAATTGTAATGAGGCTTGATGGCACTCACTGATTTTTATTCATCAGGCAAAATGAGTCTTGCCCACATATAATGAATGAACTTGTCCACAAATGCTGTTAAATTTGAAAAAAACCTGAATGATGGTTAATTTCATGGAATTGATGCTACTTCCCACATGGTGCCATTGTGAGTGGCCAGTATTTTTAATTTATATAACACAGAGTGATTTAGGTGTTTAATTTTCTGCTTATTTGTGAATTTAACATTCAAATCATGATTTATATCGCCAGTATTTCCAGTATTTCCATCCTTCTTGAGAGACTCTTACACAAATTTCTCTCATAATGATGGTAGAAGTGGTCATTTATTAGAAAATGAACAGGTAATGTTCATTTAACATAATTTTACAGAAAATCTTAAGTAACGAGGGGGAAATATAACATATTAACCACTTTGTTTTTAAACTTATTAGATTAAGCTATTTGAAGTCTGCTGCTGTAGCCTGAATCCTCATTCTGTAACTGGTATTTCCTCAGAACATTTTCTCTTTAAAAAAATTATTAAGTATTTTGGCAGAAAATTAATGCTTTTTTAAAAACATTACAGTTTCTGCACATTAACTACAATGTAATTAGTTTGTAACTACAATGTAATTATTGTGTAACTACTATCTATTCACATTCTGTTACAGATATTATGGGTACGAAACAGATGTTTATGCAGTAACCTTTGTTGACTGAAGAACCCTTGCCTTACCCTTACCCCTGCCTCTACCCTGGCTATCTCTACCCAGGCATAAACTAAACCCTAAATTAGGGGTCACCAATCTTATCCGAGAAGTCGGTATGGGTGCAGGCTTTTATTCTAGCCCATAACTAAAACACCTAATGTGAACGAATGTGAAGACCATGATTGGTTGTTTAGCTGAATCGGGTGTTTTAGTGCTGGGCTAGAACAAGAGTCTACACGCTCATAGGATATGTGACCCCTGCTTTAAATCTAACTATATATGTAATGATATGATCATTTAACCCTTATGTTAAGTTCACTTTTTGGACCTTTTGCATTCTTGTGTTCTTTTACATGTTTTTCACAGAAAATAAGCCAAGGCCATGGAGTTTCAGGTTGAAAAAATAATTTTATTCTTTTATTAAATATTTAAAACAGGTCATTTAAAAAAAAAAAAATTTGTTCGATTTTCTCCCATTTTCTCCCAATTTAGTAGCCAATTACACCCTCTATTTTTCATGTCAATCCTCCTCCTATTGTGAGTTCGCTGCTGTAGCCCTGTGACCGGTAGTGACAAAAGCAAAGTGTCGACTCCTCCGGCAGGCCTAAAATGGGTCATTTTGACCCAAACACCACATGAGGGTTTTAACACAGTGAACATGCATTACAATGACGTCGCAGTTCCTGCCTGCGGTTGAGCAACACTTCCTTACTGAACTAAATGTCTCATTAGCGCCAAAATATGAACAATGGACCCTTGTTTATGCTAGTTAAAGCACAGCACGGGCAATAGTTTATATATTTTTTTGTTTATAAGCCAAGATGAATGTCAATCATCGAGGCGTGGAGGACGTTTTATCTCTTTAGGTGCGATGTCAAGCCCGCCGTCACTGTTGGGGTTTGAGGGGTGAGATCAGTTGAAGTGTTCTTTTTGAAATGCCGGGCACCTTTCTCAAAAGGGTGTGACTGAATTCATGCTAAAGATCTGCCATAACCTCGTGAGAATTAATCCCCTATCATTAAAGTTCACCCCGTATGACTGTTTACCACAGTCCTGTCAACAGCTGCGGAAAATTCCCTCAATTCATCTGACATGGCCTTGGCATGTCGTCGTCCCCCCCTCTATCTATAAAAAACATTTGACAATATTCCTTTATCAAGCAGTGCGTTCTCTGAAAGGGGGATAATATATCTCTTTGTGATGCTTCTAGGTCTCGCCATCTCCAGGCGGTTTGCTTACACAGCTAAACAGTCTGTGTTAAATTAACTCTTGATAGAGGCAAATTTATCCTTAAAAAGTGGAGGTTTTGGAGTGCTACTTTGCTTCAAAGAATGTGACTGTTTTGTGTAAATAAATAAAAAATGGCACAAGGGTGACCTTTGGAATCCTCCTAGGGCATTCAATAAAGAACAAAAACACAATGTATCCATGTAAAAGTCTTGGGGTCAATTTCTGGAGCAATTTTCATACACAGACATTTACATTATTTCCACATGGATGAATTGTGTTTTCAGATGTTTTATCCTTTTTTGGTGCCATATAAACTCTGATAGAATTGAATTGACACAAACATTTTAGTGTCTTCAGTGTGCCAGTCATATATGTACCATCTATTCAAGGGGGGGGACATCATATCACATGCAACACATCACATTTAATCCCTGTACGTGTATCTTCCAATAAGAACTGGCTTGCGTTCCGTCGTAATAGCTGTTTGTAAGTGGGATGATTTTGGAAGCAGGGTGACACATGGAGTACTGAGAGCAGAGGGAATTAGTCTGCGCTCCTTCAGCAATGTTGTGCCTGAGAGTAGCGGCTGTGACAGAATGAGTTCCGGTCCACAGAGAACCGGGCCTAACGAGGCCCGCTCCAGCGCTGCTGGCTGAGAGGAGGAGCGAGGAAGTGCTAACGATATCTACATAACTCACTTTCTGAAAATCCTAATCTTTCAGCACTCTTTATGACTCGTTATGGCCCCTTTTATTTTTTATTGACCACAACGTTTTTGTCGTCAATGTGTCTGTAACAGGTTTCTTTTTCTGGGCCTCAGGCCCAGCCCCCAAACTGGAGGAGCAGGGACTGCCTTTTAGTCTGCCCTCTTTTATTCATTTCCCCCCCATTTTTCTCCCAATATGGTGGCCCATTCTACCCTCTATTGATTTCGCTACCCCCCACCACCACAAGCCTGCCACCTGCAGCTACGGGATCAGACTCTTGGACTGGCAGTGACAACGACGCCTAACCGACTCCTTCGTGACAGAATTCACCAAGCCGTCGGCAGTGATTCTGATACACTCAGAGAAGCTTTCTGTGCAGGTGGCAAGCTCATGCCGGCTTCCCTTCCCCTCCCCCTGGGGGCAGACAGCCAATCGCCGCCCCCGAATGGGACTCCTGAGCCATAGCTGGGCTGGCACAGCCAGGGATTGAACCCAGGCTGCAGTGGGCAACCAGCACCTACAACAAGTTCCTTTACCGGTTGCGCCACCTGGGGCCAAGGCTCCCACCGGCATAGCTCTTTGTGCTACGGAGGCACTCAAGCCACTCCCCCTCATCATGGCGGCAGTCCATGGGAGAGTCTCATGAACATGAAGCCTCAGTGTCCCTCCATTACTAATCCCTGGTGCACCTTCAGTTTTGGCTATGTGTTTACAGCACTCACTCACTACCTCACTATCTCCCGGACCGACTGCGTGAGCAGCTCCCTCAAAGTGGCAGCTGTTACTTTGCTTCACCACTAGATGGCATAATGGCATCGATGAGCAACCATGTGCTGCCCTCGCCCCAATTTGAGGTTCATGAAGCCTCGCTACTAAAAAGGCCACTGAAACGTGATACGTTCCCCTTGAAGTAGAAGCACTGGGCTCAGCTTCAAAGTGATGGATGACGTGTCCAGCAGTTATTTATGAGGAATGACAACGACAGCCTGAACTCTTGACCTGACCTTCCGATAATCACAACCTGACACACAGTCACGTGACACAGACCTCGCAAGCGAGCGTATGTCTGCAGACTAGTTTACATGAGCCGTGTTTTCACCCGGTGGTTGAGCATGCTTGGTACTGATATATAGTTTTTAAAACACTATTTTTTAAGTGGAAATGGAAGTAACGGATTCTTTAACTGCACATGTATGCATTTTCCTGGCATGGTTTAGGTCCATTCAATCCCTTAGTGGTCAAGGTAAACACCCATAAATAAGAAAGCCATTCTGAGTGATCACCGTCATCCTATGGTTCTATGAGTGGTCTCTTCCACAATGAAAATGCCCCATCCACCGGGCACAAGTGGTCACTGAATGGTTTGAAAATGATGTAAACCACATGCCATGGCCATCTCAGTCACCAGATTTCAACCCAATTGAACACTTATGGGAGATTCTGGAGCGGCGCCTGAGACACCGTTTTCCACCACCATTGACAAAACACCAAATGATGGAATTTCTCATGGAAGAATGGTGTTGCATCCCTCCAAATAGAGCTCCAGACACTTGTAGAACCAATCCCAAGGCGCACTGAAGCTGTTCTCATGGCTCGCGGTGTCCCAACCCCCCATTAAGACCCTGTTGACGTTGGCGTTTCCTCTATTTTGGCAGCCACCCGCACT